>CABFWB010002708.1:54592-65971 GCA_902151455.1 Timema bartmani | reverse complement strand
GTGTTTATTCCCGTAGTGCACAGCGGTACGTGACGGAAGGGTAAATATTTGTGTGAACCATCTTCCATTGTCTGCTTCATACACTCGTTACTTCTGGCAGCTGTCCGATACATACTTACCTGATTCATCGGGCGAAGTCGTCGACTGGCCACCGTTTGAATATTGCGAAGCTGATGCTGCCTACTCTCCAGAATTGCCCGTTAAACCTACGGAAATATAACTATTTCTACGATATTACGCCCTTTAGATTCTTTTACTATTTTTACAAACCCAATTAATGTAATTCTTAGTCCTTTTGATGGTCAGCATATGAAGGACCTAATATGTATAGATAATTGGGTGGGTTTTGGTCATTCTCGATACTGTATTTTTTTCATTTGAAGAAATTTAACGTTTTGTTTTAAATCTCCAGGAATAGATTCTATTCCAGCAAAGTTACTAAAAGGAGGTGGTAAAATGTTAGTAATATAAATTTATTCGTTGCTTTGTTCCATATGGAACCATGAGGTATTACCACAAGAATGGAAGGAAGGTATTATAATACCCATTTTCATAAAGCGAGATAAAACAAGAGTGTAATAACCATAACGGTATTTCAGTACTACCAACATGCTATAACATGTTATATAACATAATTCCAATGAAATTGACTCAATATGTAGTGGAAATAATTGGGCATCATCAATGTGGACTTGGACTGAATAGATTAAAAGACGGATCAGATTGTTACTATTCGGCAAATATTAGGAAAAAAAAGTGGGAACATAACATGACGGTGTATTATTCATACATAGATTTTAAAAAGGCCTGTGATTAAGTTAAAAGAAACAATTATATGAAATTTTAGTTAATTTTGAGATACCCCCAAAAAATTGTCAATCTAATTGAGGTGTGTTTGACTGATACGCGTGGCAGGGTATAGGTTAGATGTCACTTATCAGATACTTTCGAAATACAAGAGTTAAAACAATGAGATGCACTTTCTCCATTACTTTTTAATCTAGCCTTGGAGTAAGATATTATGGTAATGCAAGAAAGTAGAGAAAGTAGGGAAGAATTGACATTAAATGGTATATTGCGGCTATTAGGATACACAAATGATTTAGCTATGTTGGATAGTAGTAAGGAAGCTGTTGCAAGAAACGCAAACATTTTATTAGAGACTAATAAGGAAATAGGTTCATAAGTGAACGCTATAATCACACAGAGGACGATAATTTAGAGATTACTTTGAACAACATATCATTTGACATGATTAATGAGTTTAAATCCTTAGGAACAATTTTAACTAGCAATAACGCTCTTAGATTGGAAATCAGGAAAAGAATTCAGTCGGAAAATGCATGCTATTACTCGGTCATTAAGTTGTTGACATCTCGCCTTCTGTCCAGGAATGTAAAACTCGGAATATACAAAACATCCAATAATTTTCCGGGTGTTCAAAAATTTAGAGTGTTCGAAAACAAGGTGCTTAGGAAGATAGTTGGGCTAAAAAGGGATGAGGCTACTGGAAAGTGGAGGAGGTTACATAATGATGAGTTACATAATCTGTACTCGTCACAAGACATTGTGAGGATAATCAAGAGGACATGCAGTGTGAATGGGAGATTCTAGAACCTTCTTCAGAGTATTGACTGGCAAACCCAATTGGAAGAGACCATTGGGAAGACCTAGACGTAGATTGGAGGATAACATTAGAAAGGACCTGAAAGAGATAGGGTGTAATGAGGTGTAGCTGAAAGAACTAGCTCAAGATGAGGATAGGCGGCATACTTTTGTAAATGCGGCAATGAACTTTCGAGTTTCAAATGTCCTAGTGTAAGTAAGTTACTTATTTGAATACGCGTTTTAGCTTTTAATGTGTATTTAGCCTCTTTGGTTTTACATAAGGCGTTTTAACGTATTAATAAAGTGTGCATAAGAAATACATTTATACCATGATACGTATTGTACTTTATACTTAAATCCTGCTATGGGGAAATTTTACTAATTTTTATGAATTTATTCAAAAATGTATACTAATTCCAATCTTCAAAGGTAGGCAGGCAGGCACCTATGCATATGTATCTTACAGCTGTAAAAATTGACGTCTGCCAAATATGATAGCAACAAAACACTAGGTTCGAAGGTATGAATACATAAAAGAAAGGGCGTAGACAGTATTTTTTTCCGGGTAGAGGGGAGGGGGGAAACTTTATGGTCAACCCGTAAAGCAGTACCTTTCATGCGCTTAGCGAGTATATTTTGCAAAATTATATAGAACATGCCTTTTTTCATTTTATTTAAAAAAGTGGTCTTTGATACAAAATTACATAAATATCTAAACTAAGACTAGTTTTCTCGGATGCAAAATTTCATAGGTCATCTTATCAAAAAATCTTAAGATAAAAAAGTTTTTTTTTATTTGCTGAAAAGCTTTTTAGCACTTCGTTCTCAAATTCCTCCTTTTCTCCAATGTAGTTTTTCTGTGCACACTCAGTAAGCATAGTCCATTGAGACTCTCCCCTGTCATCGTCGAACTTAGCCAGGTCTGTACTCTCCGCAAGGTACTGTATGACAGCTTCACAGTACAAGTTGTGTATGGCCACAGACATGTCTGTGTGCATGGCTGAGCAAGAGATGAGCAGAGACTTTTTTGTCATAGAGTAAAATATTTCCGCCTCTTTTACTAAGTCTGCTATGTTCAGCTCTTTTTACTGCTCTTTGCTGAGTTTCTTCTCTTTCCACATGGTATACCATAGTTCAGCTTCCGAGTCTAAGTCTTGCAATTTATAAAAACTCAAGAACTGCTTGGCTTTCATCTTGAAGTCTTGACTGGTCATCTCCAACATGATAAGGAGGTGTAGAGCCAAAAGTGAAAAAGCAGGAGAATGTTCTGAGACGTTGATCCAACGAAGACACTTAAGAATCCAAGTAAGGAATTACTAAGGATCTCTTCCATTACTTTAAAGGGCTGGACACTTGAGGTTCGGAGCGATGTTGCTGTCTTACAACAGATTTCATCACCGTCAATTCCACTCCAACCTCCTTTACAAGCTTGTAGTCAGGGCCGTTTCTAGGTGTTTTGCCGTCCTAGGCGAGAATTGAAACATGCCGCTTGTTTTGGCCCATTTTCAGCCAAAAGAGTTATTAATTTGTCTCCACTTGTTGGTAAGTATTCCCAGGTAGCAGGATCTGAATAATCTATTTTTATGCGTTCTTCATTTATTTTTCGGGCGTTTACTTTAATCACCATCTTCATTTTCAAGGCTATCCTTTGCCGTATCCACTACAACGTGTTCTTCTTGCTCTCGGCTGTTAACTTCTATGTCCTTGTCTGGTAGGCCTATATCGTCCTTTTTCTGAGGTTGAAGTTGGTGCCTCAGCGGTTTCAAGAGAATTCTCTGGAGGACGTAAACATTTTTCAATAGACCCGTTCAATTTGAATAGTTATATTTCTATATCCACTTTTCTTTTTCTGTACTTAGCACCTGAGAGTTTTTTTCCTGTCTGCCATTGTTGATCTTTTCTACCTGAAAAAATATAGGGCAATAATAATTCTGAATATTGTATATAATAATTCTGTATATTGCATTAGAAAATTGTAACAACACTATTACCGATTAATTTAATAGAAACGATTTTCGTAAGTCTATTTTAGTCAATATCTTGATTTCAACTCATTTCAAATACAGTATTATATCAAATAATAAGATGGTATTTTTGCGTACACGTCAAATTTTAAGAAAACAACAGCTAATTAGTTTGAGAAAAGACAGTAGTCTTTTTCTCGCTAAACAAAGATTTATTTCATCCGAATTCCTACTCCCTTTTTGAAGTAGTACGAATAAATGCGGGAAATATACGCTGCTGTCCAACTGATTTGCGGTCTACGCTACTAAATATGCTTACACTTTACAGACACAGACATAATTATACATATGTATGTACACTATGAGCTTTTGAAAGTGGGGGCTTCCCCGTTTTACATCTTGCTACACAGAATTTTTCAAATCGGCTTACTCTTCACAGATCAATTATTTTTCGCCGTTTGTTTTCTCCCGGCCATCACAAAATCTAAATTATTAAGCCGGTGCCATTTTGTTTCTCACAGCCCTCACAATTATATATGTAGGTTGCAGACGAGATGAATTAAGGTCATGAAGTATGTTTGTTTACGTTTCGTACTCAGTATCGGTTCTTTACTTTCTTACTTTTGAGGCAGGTAGAGGCAATGTTTACATTAGTCAAAGTAAACACTTATTAATTGTTCCGTATGCTATTGAAAACAATATTCGATGTTTTAATTTTTCCTCTATTTAATTTTTTTTCTCTCCTAATTTGCTCAATTTTTTAGCTGTTTGATTTCTAATTTAAAAAATTCCGCCCTTTTGCCGCCTAGTCTTGCCTGATGGTAGAAACGGCCCTGCTTGTATGCATGCTCTACGAGCTCTGTAGCAACTGGCTCTGCATCATTGCGGTGATTTATCACTCCAAGGATCCGTTTGATGTGCTGTGAACATTGGAGTAGGTCCAGGCTTTTAGATCTTAGAGTATCTACCACAGGTTCCAATAAGGCAGAATACTTGGCTATCAGAGCTACAGCAACGACGAATTGAGCTTTTGTGGCAGCAGAATGTAACTGTAATGCCTGTCTCCTCGTGTTGTCATTTCCTTCTAGTGATAATCTCTCCAATCCTTCAACGATAAATGAGGGTTTTTACTTCTTTACAAATTTCTGATAGAAAATGAGGCTTATTTTCTATCAGAAATTTGATTTTTGAGTTTGCGAAAGCTAAAATGAACACATTGGAAAATTTGATTCAATGTACAGTACTTGTTGATCAACTTATAGTAAGAAAATAGGTTAATAAAGGCATACTGTTGGGATATGTGTTTCCACATTTAAGGGATTCCAAAACCAATTATGTCCAAACTGAACTTTACCCGCGTACATTTCATTTCTACTTTAGGTTAAGTATTTTTATTTATTTACTTGATTTAGTGTTGGAGGGGAGCAGCTGTCCCCCTGGCTACGACCATGCATCAAGGCAAGCTTGGTAACTTTTTTCAACTATTGGATGAGAATATTTCAGTTTTTAATCGGACTGAACTTCGACCCTTTGAGTCAACATTTGGACACGCGGCTAGTAAAGCGGACTTTCTTCAAAAGGCAGGGTTTGATCGCTGACCGAAGATATTTTGGGATGTTTTATTCTCTCTTTCACCTAGAGATTAAAGCTTCCCGTCAAATTTTCCGCAGTTGTGGTTTGGGGCTTGGCAAGTTGGTCAAGTTGTTGGGTTGGAAGAGAAGGGGGAGGACAATAATTGTTCGCAAATTTTAAATATCTAAATCTAAAAACTAGTGCACATCGAGATCGGTTACTTGGTAGTCAACCCACGGCATCGTACTTGTCAATAGAGACAATGTTTAACGTATTCCCGGAAATGAAAATATAGGAACATGTTGAAACTAAAATGAGAACTAACAATAGTTTACCCGCTTCATTAGCCGAATTGTCTGAGGCGTCACTCTAGTGACATGCTGATGACGGAGGGATTTGTGTTCGAATTCTGGTTGGGTCTACAGAGAGTAGTTTTTCCTAAAATGGTTTGCCACTCTTCTTCCATGCAAATGCGGCCAGACTTCCCTACAATCCTCCCTTCCTCATCCCTACCCCATTAGAGTAATTATCATATATACGAATAGCCTGAATAAGTAGTAAGACGCGGCGATTAAAAAAACTATACTTTTCTTAATTTAAAATTTAATTTTTAAGTTTGATAAAAATATTTAAGTATTTCATATTTTGAAATTTAAATGGTCCCTTAAAATAATATTGCAGTATTTTAATTAATTCTTTTCCATACAGTGCGTTTATATTTAGTTTCATTTCACTTACTTACTCTATGGTACTAGGAGCTCGAAAGCTCATTTCCGCTCTTACAAAAGTACGCCACCTATCCCTATCTAAAGCTAGTTATATCCAGTCAACCTCATTACACCCTATCTCTTTCAGGTCCATTCTAATATTGACGAACAACATACACTTTGTTAACGTTTCTTTAGCACCGCGTCTTACTACCCGTTCGGGCTATACTACGCTTATGTACTAATTACACTAGTGATTTTAGGGATGAGGAAGGTTATATTTTAGGGGGAGTATACGCGCATTGGCGTGGAGGGAGAGTGGAAAACCATTTAGGAAAAATCACCCTTGTGAGATTCGAACTTTAATCGCCCCGTCATTAATAGTATAGTCTACCGCGAGAATAGTACCTTAGACCGTACAGCCACTGAATTGGGCCTAGACAACGTTTTGAATGAATGTTTTAAACTATTATTACTATTACTATTATTATTATTACCTCGTCTTACTACCCGTTCGGGTTATACGCACTTACGCTAATGTGTAATGGTAGGGTGATTGTGAGATGAAATGGAGGACCTACANCACCGCGTCTTACTACCCGTTCGGGTTATACGCACTTACGCTAATGTGTAATGGTAGGGTGATTGTGAGATGAAATGGAGGACCTACAGTTTAACGTGGAATCCGAACCACGGTGGAGGCCTGGCATTCCTCACATTCACAAGTTGTTTTAAACTGATTGACTATATTTTACGCAAGATAATCAGAAATGTCTTATTAATTAAAATTAACATTTGCTATTTTAAATGTTTGTTTAAAATTATTTGTTACATAATTTAAATTATTTGTTGTGGCTCTTTTTCACTAGTAAATTTAGATGTATTGTGATTACTAATAGCAACCGCTACAGACTAGAGGCGAGGGCTTGGAATGAAGAGACAAGAGAATTGTACCCACTCGGAATGGTCTCCATTATATTTTGTTTTTGCGAGGTGTCAATCTTCCTTGTATTATTATACATATGTTTCCACGTTGGATTGTTGATGTCTGTTGTATATCTTTAATATTCACCCTTATCCATCCTATACCCTCTCTCGTGTTAGATGGTGTAGGTCGCTGATAGCCATGACTTTCTTTAGATGATTATGTTTAAAAAAAACTCTTGCAAATACCCTTTAATTGATTTAATTGATTTATTTTATTTGAGCAGTTATCCCTGCGAGGCTCTTTTTTTTACTTATAATATTTCCCCTCTTCCTCTGACGAGCTTACACAGTCACTTTACTATTTGCGCCTTGAAAACATTGACTTGCCTTTTTAAAATCACATTTCTACTGTTTCTTATTCTAGATAGACACATACTTCAACGGCCTTTTATAATCCACATCTTATCGGGAAGACTCCTACAGGCCATTTTTGCTACCAAGCCAAATAGCTTAAGTTGTAGATGATCTATAAAAAATACGTTTACGAAAAACTACTTAATGATGATAATAATAATGTTGTGACACTGTAGGACAATTTTTAGAATTATTTAAGAATTAATGGTTTTTATTTCAACGTTATATCTTTCAAACTCGCTTAATAAAACGTAAATTCACCAACATGGGAAATACTATCTTGACCTGCCGTGACGTCACAGGTAGGAAACGTCCTTAGCAAGGAATGTTTCCTCCTGTGGAGAAATCATCAAAATTGTAATATAAAAATATAGCTTATTACAACAACTGGTTTTCTTACTGTGTCTCTTTAGGCAACTGCCATATATATGTTAATGTAACTAAGAGCGTGCATCATATGCCAATCAACTCTGTGGTACAGTCGGCTTGAAATCGTGAATTTACACGAACACTATTGCACTTGGATCATTTATGGTTAAACATTAATGGAGATAAAGAGTTAATAAAAGTTTCTAATAAAGAACATTGTTGAAATATTAAATTACTATAGTTCGATTGAAAATGCCGTTTTTGAGCGTTTTTGAATGCCTTCACAGATATTCACTGTGCACAAATCTTTATAATAGGAACATACTGTAGCTATTAACAATACATTTTGTATCTTTTTCCCCCATCGTCACCACGGAAAATTTTGAGTAATCATTTGAAAACGAATGCACAGCACACATTTCTGGCATATCTCGGTATTTCCTTTTCCCTCTAACTCCCATACCTCGCGCGAGCTGGGAGCTGAATTGGGCCTGCTATTATGAACGCTCTTAACTTCTGACAGCAACAGTTAAAAACACCAAAAGGCAGCAGTTAATTATCACTTCTAATAAAAAAAAAAGTACCGTAAAGCCACGTCTGCATATTCCGTAATCTGTGTCCGTATAGTCTTTAGCTCCTTGGTGAGCCTTTGTAACGTTAATCTCGTATATAGTTCGTTTTCTTAATCACGTGAACGTGCCAACCAATGAGAAAGTTAGAGACTTCGTCCAATAAAAATCACTTTGAAAGAAAATCGTATACTCCAGACCCATAATGGCAGGGATTGAGCAGACGATACCTCAGCTAATCAATAGAAGAAACGAAACACAACCTTTTTTGACAAAACGTCCAGGGTATACTTGAAATGTAGGCTAAGTGCAATCACAATCAATGTATTTTATAGCACGAGTTTAACTATCAAACTTATCATTTGTTTTTGATATAGCTTGAAAATGCTAAATAAATAGATGTGCTGTACCAGAAGTATATTCTGGATTTAAACAAAGCAACACACTGTAGTTTTAATATTAAGTTTGTTGACCTTGGTGGTCTTGGGGTTAAGTGCTCGCCTCAGGAACCGATGTTAGTGGGTTCTAACCCAGATGGGGTCGACGGATTTTCTTGAGTGATCAAATCCATAGCACAATTTCCTTCGGAGGGGTAGTAAAGCCGTCGGCCCCCTCTTGATTGTGGCATGTAAAATAATCCAGGAAGTTATGTGAAAATACCTTACACGGTAAACTTGGTAGGCCCTTTCGCTCTAGCTCATAGAAATTCTCGTGTCGGTTCAGAAAGTGCACGTTAAATGCGTCAATTCAATAAGTAAATAAATAAATATTAATTTCGTACATCCCTTATGTATATTTGAGTTTGGTTTATAAAAATTATTATAACAAATTATAAAATAAAATGACTCTGAGAAGCCGGGGTTTTTATATTTCGTAAAAAAAATATTTCTGAAATAGTTCTACACATAAAACCATCATTTAATTTTGTATATGTTTCCATAGCAACGGATCCTTTCGCTGCCATTGGCACTTTGATTTCGATGCGCACGCTAATGATCCACATATCTACTATTGGTTCTTCTTACCTATCCGTAAGGACTAGTCCTTAAAAAGTTATTAATTTTGTTTTTCTTCATTTATTTGAGGTATTTAACGTGCAATTTCTGAACCGACTTTATTATATCAGTACACGACTTATAAACTAACTTAAAAATCTAGAACAGACACAAAACCAGCCCCCGGCCGTTAATTCATCATGTTGTGAAAGGGTAAACCTACATTTCACCAATGATAAATATGTTAGCCGTGCCGGGAAGTGAACCCGGGACCTTCAGCTCAGTAGACAGACACACACCCGACTGAGCTAAAGGGTCGGACCAAGTTAAAGTTGTTCCAACTCCTACGTAGTGATGAGTACTAAGGACTTAAAAGATCAGTACTCTGTAGGGTACAGGACATGTTTTTGGTTGAGGTAGCCTGTAACGTTTTCTGTTACACGCCAACCCGCCACACAGGAGCGTACGTCTGGTTGCCATTTCCTGCGCTCGTGGTTATCAGTTTATATTATCTATCGATCGAACAAACCTTACAAATGAAAATATTCCTAGTCACATTGGCATTATACGATCACATTTTATAACTTGAATAAACAGGTTTAATATACAGGTTTGAACATATGCACATCCCCGCTCATTAAAAATGACCGTTATTTTACATACACATCATCAAAGTAGGATATTTATTAAATACGTATTTCTAACCAACCTCATATCGTGTAGCAGGGCAGATGTTTGATGATGCGACTTCCATCAACCCTATTATCAGCTGAGGGACCAGCACGTCCTGGTAATGCTGGATTGAGTTTACGTGCCTTGGTTCACAGACGCCGGGGAGAAATGACCCCGTGGGCGAGGGGTTGATCAAAGAGGAGCGTTGGTTTAAAGGGCACTCCTTCAATCCCAGATGCCTGACTGTGTACGAGTTCGTCTTTACCAATACATTATAATATAATTACCGGTGATATATGTGGAGTCTTATAGTATAGTTGGTTAATTAGTCGTGCTCTCATATAAACTTATATTTGGAAAATTAAAGATCACCATTAATTTAGACTCTGAAGCAGTATTACTAACCAGCCCTTAATACGTCCTTATGTCCAGGCATTTTAATTTCAAGAAACCGTTATTAGAAAGTGGAGAGGGCTTAAAATAAAAATGTTATTGTATTCGACACGGTGTGTTAATATGTCATGAGTATGTTTTATCCACCTCCTATAAATTTTAAATAAGTAAATAAAGGGACTGTAATATTATGGCAGCCTTTATAACCTTCTCATCTGACCTGATGGTGGAAAATTTTATTTTAGTAATTTTATGTCTACTTAATTTATGTGTAATTCCTAGAATTGCAATTTTGAACATTTTCTTAATAAATGTGTTGTTTTGTTCTGTTTTATGATAATTTGTCCAGTTATTTCTCTATACTCTATTTGCCCATTTACGTTTTACCTATCTATGTGCAATACAACCTTTATTAGTTAAATTCCTGCTATTTATGTTTAACACCCACGTGAAAATATGTCCTTCTGACTGGCTAACCATGTGACTCTGGCATTAGTTGATAAAACATTCCGTAAAGTCCTCACTCAACTACTTTCAGATTGAAGTTACTCAACAAATTGTATTCGGTCGCATTGCCAACCATTCCTTGAATTCAAACAGTCGAGCGTGGCAAGCTATTCGATTTGGTAAAGCCCTAAATTATATGGTACAGGTTCCTCAGATTGTTTTTTGTCTCCTAGTATATAGTAGCGTACCCATGAGGGGGTGGCTTATCTCCCCCTTCCACCATAATAGTTTTAGAGATTCTATAAGAACGAATATTTTCCAAGGAAACTCATAAAAAATAAGATATGGACAGTAACGACGCAATCAGTATTATTATTTTTCTTCTTGCTACTGTTGAATTGGTCATAGCTTGAAGTTCATATACGAAGCGTTAGGGCCAATATTTGTAACACTACTATATCTGGCACCTTCTAGATCTAAGCTGATATCAATGTTATATTATGATCCTAAAATAGATTTATTTAGTGTTTTATAACAAAACTAACAGTTTGAATATTTATTATAAATTCTTTAATTGTTCTAATTCAACCATAATCGTATACACGTAGTAGCTTTGTGTCATGTTTGATTCTTTCATTGTGTTTTAACTCATATAATTACATTAGTACAATGCACTCACTGTGCACAAAAATATAAGTACACAATTTTTGAATAAAAGTAATTTTGCTTCTAAAAATTCCAC
>CABFWB010002708.1:27309-42137 GCA_902151455.1 Timema bartmani | reverse complement strand
AAAGATGACATGTCATCAAAATCCGGGCCCTGATTATTACACAAGCATCCTGAGCTAGCTTCAAGGTCAATTATTTTACGTCAGGACAGCATGATATTTTTATTTTTCTTCTTCTTCTCCTTCTTAGCATCGCGTCTTACTAGCCGTTCATGTTATATTCCTATATACTGATTAATATAGTGTGTTAGGGATGAGTAAGGTTGAATTTGGAGGCAGTGTACCCGCATTTGCGTGGAGGAAGAGTGGAAAACCATTTAGAGAAAACTACACTTAGTACACCCGACCGGAATCGAACCCGATATCTCCGCCATCGGTAGTATAGTCTATTACAAAAGAGACACCTTAGACCAGCGGTTCCCAACCTTTTTTCGCTTGCATACCCCTTGGCAGCCCATTTCTATAAATTGTGCCCATAATTTTAGCAAAATGTTATTTATAATTTATTTGTAGCAACTAAAAATAAATGGTCTAATAATGAGATTAAAAAACAATGTAATAATAATAAGGTGACCTGGTGGTCTAGGGGTAAGGTGTCGGACTTTTGTGCTGGAGGCCCGAGGTTCAATCCTCGGTCCCGGCACATATTTATTTGATTGCCAAACCCTTCCTTCACCTCTGATCAGACGCTTATTAATCACAACTTGTGAGTGTGTGGAATGCCAGGCCCCCACCGTGGTTCGGATCCCACGTTAAACTGTAGGTCCTCCATTTCATCTCACAACCACCCTATCATTACTCATTAGCGTTCGGCCAGACTGACAAGCGAGAGAGCGAGCGCGTGATTAGCAGATAGCTCTCGATAATTGTTGACGAGGAGGCTCCGAATATTGGCTCAGTGAACTGAGGCTAGTTTTTTGACAAGTGATTTATTGTTGTGGTTTTCTCATCCTCTCTCCACGCTAATGGTGATTCTTATTTGTAAAGGCCTACTTTGATAATATTGAAGTATTTTAAAATATCAGTTATATATATGTCTGTATAGTTTCTGATCTTTCAAATTAAATTAGGCCGTTAATATTAAGTGTGCTAAACCTATCGATAATAATAAAAATGTCAAATTGAGAAGTTTTCCTAGCACTCAATGAACCAACATACAATAATATTGCCTAGCGCCTGTAAACTAGACTGTACCGGCTCGAGCGCGCGCGCTTGAAAATTAGAACCAGTACAACCAATGTGTTCTATTTTATATTTTAGTCGCTCGCTCGCCCAGTCTGGCCGTCCCCTTAGCGTAAGTGCATATAACCCGAACGGCTAGTAAGACGCGGTGCTAATAATAATAATAATAATAAGAAGAAGAAGAAATATAATTTTGCATTCAAAAGCAAATGCTACTGTGGATTCACACGTTCGCCGAAAAACTAGCGCAGAACAGAAACGTGGTTACGTGACGCTCTCTAAGCGAATCACAAGATTTACGCTTAATCGGCGCGAGCTGTTCTGCTGAAGTTAAACTATTCTCTACTTTGTCCGCTCTGCTCTAGACGTTAGGCACAGGAGAACCAATCAAATCTCAGAACCAACCATCTCAAATTAGTGCGCATGCGCATTTGTCAACGTATGCGCTCTACAGCCAGAAGCTATCAGACAGCTTCGTTGGTCGTTGTGAGGAGATTTGAAATAAATCGTTAATGTAGAGAGTGTTTATTGATGTATTTGGATTGTGCCACGACACAGCATTATAATTTGTAAACAACCATCGGGACAATTATCTAAAATATATGTTTATCCACTAGAAAATAAAATATGTTGATAATCAGCGGTTTTAAAGCGTTGCAATGCATCATGGGTCAACTTAAAGTGTGTGAATTACTGCGCAGATTCTGCTTTCTATTTTTCGGCGAGCGTGTGAATCGAGCTTTACAATAAAAACTAACACATTTAATTAATATATTAATAAATATAATACTATTTAATGTTTGAAATTGAAATTTTCTCGAGGTCAAATATAGAAGAAATCCCGAACCACCCCTCGCTACTGTATATCGTTGAGTTAATTTAATTTAAATAACTTTTGACTGATCTTTTGTCTTACTCTGCTGGCAAATGTAGCTCTTCCCGCCATTATTCAAATACTTTCGCGTACTCCTAAACTCTCTGGCACGAACGGCACGTTGTGAACCGCTGTCTTAGACCATGCGACCACCGAAGGGGGCTATTATTGTTTCTCTTGTTTAACATTCGGGGAAATCGCTGTGGGTTTTTTTTCTGTGTGGAGTTTTCTTGTGTGCTTCTTTCACTTGCGTTTTTTCTTAGAATAGTTTTTTTAATCTTGTTTCAGTTTTCGACTGTACATTTGAGGATGTGCGTTTTTTGTTATCACTGACATCAACTCTAAGAAAAGGGAATGAATTACTTGTCAGCCCAAAAATTCGAGAAACACAACAAAGTAATATAATTCTAAAGTTTCACAATAGCTGTAATGTTGTAATTTTAAAGATTGTATTTTAAATTAATGTACATAGTGTTACACAACCAAATACGCCACTGCAACAGAAGAAGCTGTATCGAGTTGGGATTCTAGGAAAAAGCGCAAGTGAAAGAAGCGCACACGAAAACTCCGCACAGAAAAAACCCCACAGCCATAAATTCTCACAGGAAAAAAAGCTCACAATAATATTCAGATTTTGATAATCAATGAAAAATCGTTTCAGAGGTGAATCTAGATCATATAAATAATAATGTAGATAAAACAACATTGATCAGGAAAAGACAGCTGCAGTGTATACCTAGGTCTTGGTGTATGATTTCACGGAAGTAGGTTTGGTACATTTTATAATAAGGTTTAGCAACTAAAGCTCTTCCCAGACACGTATCCAAGAGAGAGGAGGGGTGGTGGTCTCCCGCCCCCTAAAAAAACTCAACTCATATTACATAATTATTTAAATTTAAAATACACCTTTTTCAATTCATTAGATGAAAAACAAAGATATGCTATTTTTTTAATGGTAAATTATTATTAGTAATATAATTTGTGTTGGGTGAAGCGAGCTAATTTTTTGGTTTATCAGTTAGTTTTTGGTTTACCGCGAGGTTTCTTAACCTTTCTATGTTCACGGCACCCTTGTGAAGGATATTAGAATCTCGTGGCACCCTTCTTAGAATTTTCGTAAGAGTTTTGTTTTTCAAATTTTTTATTTGAAGTAGAATATATCATTGTAGCATATTGTTAAACACTTTGTTTTAAGTTTGGAACGCACTGTTCTTATTTAGCGGAACGCACACGGTAAGAGCTCAACATGAGTGTTACATGACGCCAACCACACTAGCACAAAAAGGAGGCTTAAAGAATGTATTCGTGCGCCACACTATTGGGCACTCATACTGTTGGTTATGAGGTTAGGCCTAAACAAGCATGATATTTTAAACATGTTTTGACACTCCCACTAAATGAATGCTTGTTTACAGTCTTGCAAATGGTTAGAAAAACGGTTTATTTAAGTGAAGTTACTAATTAGCTTCAAAAATAAAACAAAAATGATAAACAGCTTTATATATGTATCAATGTCAATGAGAAGCATTTGTCAGTTCTTCAGTCTTTTCATTCCAATTGCACCACGGAGTGTCTGAAAACGATCACGTGGAAGGGGTTTAGTTAGTATATCTGCTAACTGGTCTTCGGAGGGTACATACTTGATGTTAATCTCACCGTTCTCATATTTCTCACGTATGAAGTGGTAGCGTATGTCTATGTGTTTGGTTCTCTTGTGGAACTCTGGGTTTCGCACAAGGCGCATTGCACTCTGATTATCAACCGCGAGAATTGTGGCTTCTCCCACTGTTTCCCCAATGTCAAGTAGGAGATGCCTAAGCCAGATGACTTCTTTGGCCGCAGTTGAGGCAGCAATGTACTCAGCTTCGGTAGTGGAAAGGGAAACGGTTTGTTGACGTTGACTAGCCCATGTTATAGGGCCATTACTCAATTGAAAGAGGTATCCAGTTGTGGAGCGTCGGGTGTCCAAATCGTTTGCGAAGTCAGAGTCCGAGAAGCCAATTAATGGGGGTGGATTCTTACTCCTTGTAAATTCAATGCCGTAGCTGGATGTGTCTTTTAGATATTTTAAGATGCGTTTGACTGCATTCCAATGACTTGGTCCATAGTTTGCCAAATATCTGCTCACGTTTCCAACTGCGTACATAATGTCTGGCCGACTAACTATTGCAGCAAACATTAAGCTGCCAACAGCTTCTCGATAGGGTACTTTTATTTCTTCATTTTCCCTTTTGTTTGAACTCAAGTGAGTGTGTGGATCAGCAGGCACACTGATTGGCTTAGAGTCTTCAAGATTGAATCTCTTGATTATTTGTTTGATATAGTTGGCCTGGTGTAGAAATATTGATCCGTTCACATTATTTCGTTTTATTTCCAGACCTACAAAGTAATTTGGCTCGCCGATTGTGACTTCAAAGGTTGTCTTCAGTTTATCGAGTACAAGTTGTAGTGACATTTTGTTTTCAGCCATGATCAGCCCATCATCAACATATAATGCAAGCAAAACCTTTGATTTATTGAAATCCCCTCGATAAACACATTTATCTGCAGTACTTTGGCAGAATCCAAACATTTTCAGGAAACCGTCAAACTTTTCGTTCCAACAACGCGATGATTGTTTGAGGCCATATAGTGACTTTCTTAATTTGCAGACAAGGTGTTGGTCAATATTGATTCCATCTGGTGGAAGCATGTAGATATCTTCCTTGAGTTCACCATATAAGAATGCAGTTTTCACGTCAAACTGCATTATTTCATAGTTTTGTTGAGCTGCGATAGCGAGTAGGACTCGTATAGAGTCATACCGTGTTGTTGGAGAGTATGTGTCATTGTAGTCGACTCCTTCTTTCTGTGCAAAACCTTTAGCGCACAGTCTTGCTTTATGTCGTGAAATGTTTCCGTCTTTGGTGCGTTTTACTTTGAAAACCCATTTTGAGCCTATTGTATTTTTACCAGGAGGTAATGATACTAGCACCCAGGTGTTGTTCTTTTCCAGCGCATCCAGTTCTTCTTTGATTGCGTCAGTCCAGTGCTCTGCATCAGGACTCTTCATTGCTTCCTCATAGGTCTGTGGTACATCTATTTCCACTAGGTTAGCCTCATAGCGTTTGGGAGGCCTGATGACATCTCTTGGTCGCAGCTTGTAATTTTCTTTAATGTGCCTGGGTTCTTCGTCGTTCTGTTCGGTATGTTGAGGGTCTGCGTCCTCCTGCTGAATTCTCTGGTCGGAATGATGTGTGTTTTCTATCACTACTGGGACTACAGTGTTTCTTTTAGGAATGAAACCACTTGAATTTTCGTTGAAAATCACATTTCTTGAGACTGTAATTTTCTGTGTGTTTCGGTCCAGCAAACGATAGTTGGTTGAGTTTCTATCATATCCCACAAGGATGAGTTTCTTACTCTTTGGCGCCAGTTTGTTTCGCAGTTCCTTTGGTACATGCATGTATGCCTCACTGCCAAAGATTCTTAAATGTGACATGACAGGCCTTTTTCCACTCCATATTTCATAGGGTGTCGAGTTTGGTTCTTGAGAGGATGGAGTCCTGTTAAGAATATAAACAGCTGTGTTTACTGCCTCTGCCCATAAATATGTTGGCATATCCTTTGCATATAACATTGAACGTGCACTTTCCATTATGGTTCTCATGTCACGTTCGGCTCTACCATTTTGCTCAGGAGTATAAGGTGCCGTTGTTTCAAACTCAATTCCATGTTTTGACATATATTCTTTCATTTCCTGATTACAGTATTCTGTCCCATTGTCAGTATGTAGGGTCTTAATAGAATATTCATATTTATTCTTTATCATGTTTGCAAAATCTTTGAAACACACAACAACATCCGCTTTGTGCTTGATGAAAAATACAACACGATAGCCTGAACAATCATCCTTAAATAATGCAAAATATTTAGCACCCTGAACTGATGGTGTGGACATTGGACCACACACGTCACTGTAAATGAGTTCGCCTGGTTTGGCCTTGGCATGCTTTGAGGGCGAAAATGGTAACCTGTGCTGTTTACCATACTGACACGACTCACAGAAGAAATCTTCAAGGTCATTAATATTTACACCTTCGACCAAGCCTTTGGTGACCATTTCACGCAAAGTTCTCTTATTTATATGTCCGAGTCTCTCGTGCCACAATTTTAGACTTCCACTTGCGGTGAAATTTAGGCCTACTTCTTGATGTGGGATTATAGTGCGGAATAACATTCGATACAGATTGTTTGTTTCACGGACCGCACTTGCTACTAGCTCCCCGTTTTCGTAAACTTCTGCATATCTATCTTCTTTGAGGATCTTCATCCCTTTTCCAGTTATTACACCTTCAGAGAAAAGACTTTTTCTTAGTTCAGGAATATACAACACATTTGTGATGATGGAGTCACACCAATTACCTCTGATGAATTTTTTTATTTTAATGCTTCCTTTTCCCATCACAGAAAGAACTTGGTTGTTTCCAAGCACGACACTCGTATTGTCTACAGTCTCTTCAAACTTAGAAAAATAATCACGACGATTAGTCATATGTGCAGAAGCGCCGCTGTCCATTGTCCAGTTATCTTCGGTGGTGATCGCCGATCTTAGCATAACATCCTGCTTCTCTGCACTGAACGCTGAGAAATGACCCTGTTGGGAACGGTCACTGTGAGTGTTTTGCTGTCCGTTTTCTCGGGGTTTCTTAGGTGCACGACAGTCACTGGTGTAATGTCCTTTTCTTTGGCAATTATAGCACGTTATCCTTGGTTTTCCTGATCTATTCCTTTGTTTTTGATTGGACTTTTGAGAGTTATTAGAACTTTTAAAATCGCTTTTTAAATTTGTCGAAGATAAAAATGCACTTTCCGATTGTTCATTTGATGTGAGACTGGCCTCTTCATCCAACAGACGTGCCGTCATATTTGGGATTGTCTGTCTAGCCTCGTCTAGTGAAAGCCAAGCTTGTCTGAAGTTTCTAAATTTGGGAGGTAGACTACCAAGAATTTTGGTCATTATTGTAACGTTGCTGAGTTGTTCACCAGTCTCTCTCACATGTCGCGCGAGATTTTCTATCTTGGCAATATGCTGAGCAATGGAGTCGTTGGCGTCCATCTTGTACTGATGAAAGCGTTCGTGGACTAGCATTTTGTTCATTTCTGATTTCTGCTCAAAGATAGAGTCTAATTTCTCTAGCATTTCTTTAGACGAGTCACAATTTTCAACTAATGTGATCTGTGATAATTCCATAGCTGTAGTGAGTGTAAACATAGCAATTGCGTCGTCTTTGTTCCACTTTTCTAGTTCCTTCACATTGTCTATTGCCGGCTTTTCCATGGCACCTTTTGCAACATCAAAGACTCCTTTTGCCCTTAGGGCACATTTCATTTGAAATTTCCATTGGTGATAATTATTGCCGTCGAACTTATTTACGTGTGCTACGTCAAACTTTTCGGCCATTATTTCTATTTTGGTCTCGCGGATTTTAGAACTTCAAACACACGACACAATGCTGTTTGCTGATCGCGCGAACCTAATGATAAATAAATGGCGAATCACGTCGCTTCATAACGCGAGCGCGAATTCACGAAATGGATTTGTGAATTACCCGACGGACAGTTTTTTTTTTACGAAATATTACGTGGATATTCACGCAGTTGTTGGGTGCCTGGGCCCATAACCTGTTAAACACTTTGTTTTAAGTTTGGAACGCACTGTTCTTATTTAGCGGAACGCACACGGTAAGAGCTCAACATGAGTGTTACATGACGCCAACCACACTAGCACAAAAAGAGGCTTAAAGAATGTATTCGTGCGCCACACTATTGGGCACTCATACTGTTGGTTATGAGGTTAGGCCTAAACAAGCATGATATTTTAAACATGTTTTGACACATATTAAACAATTAATAGTGCCTAAAGGCGTATAACCCGAACGGGTAATAAGACGCGGTGCTTTAAAAAAACCTAATCTTAATTTTATAATTAAATTTTTTTTTACTCCCTTACTGATTTAACAGAAACATATAAATAACAAAAAACATCAAAATACATAAATACAACTATAGAGTAATAGTTTTGGAAATCAATATAAACTATCACACCACAATGTGAGATTACTAAAAATAAATAATACCACTAAAAATGAATATTACAGTAATCAGTAGGAAAACAATTATTATTATTAGTGCGAAACTTGCGTATCATCATCAAGAATTTGAAGTATATTTCTTACTTTTGATATTATTGTGGCCACAGCTGAGAAGGCTTGCTCGCACAAATATGAAGTTGAGAAGGGCAAAAGTAGGTATTTTGTTTTCACAATAGGCTATGATATTTCTCCACCAGGCCAAGCCATAAAACAGCCAAACATGTCTCACTCTTCTTGTCAAATTTAACTTTTAGCGTGGAGTCATCGTAAAGATCAATGAATTCGTCTCGTTCACTGGAAATTATATTTAGCTCCTGTGCACTATATTGGCAATTCAATCAAGCTTCTTGATAGAAACAGGGGAAAATCACATATCTACTGCATCCTGCAATCTTTGCAAGTGGTCGACAATGAGGTCTTTCAGCTTTCTCAGATGAAGAAGAGAGGGAAAGTTTGACAAATCCCCTTTCTTATGAACCGCAGACTTCCAAGAATTCATTTTTTTCTTTAAGTCTTTGACTTTGTTGGTTGAGAAAATTATTGTCGTTAGCCGCCCCTGTGTTTAAAAATTTGATGCCTTAAGCCTATTGAAAATATCTGCCAAGTATGAAAGTCAAAACACCAAGCATCATTTTGCAGAAGTACATAAAATGTGTCATGTTTTTGTTCTCACAAAATGCTTTTAGTACTTCTTTTAACTCGAGAACTTGGTTCAAATCATGACCTCTATATCTGAGTGCAGTATTAATGAAACGTGATCTGCAATAATTTCCCTGCCTATTTCGTGACTTGATGAAGTTTACTATTTTGACAATCTGGTTCAAAACTTCAGCCAACTCTTCGCCGCAAGTTTTCGCAACTAGTGCTTCTATGTGTAAAAAGCAGTTAGTTGCTGACAAGGATGGGTTTTCCATCAAACCTCTGGTGGTAAAACCTTAACACGTCCCTATCATTGATGGTGCATCGTCAATACCACAACACAGTCTTTCCATGAGTTGTCTCGCATTGGGTGTCGTGGCACATGCCATTCAGAGAAACTCTAAAATATATCACTTTCTTTAGTTTGTTTTTATTTTTTATTGTAAAGTCAATTTTCTTAATATTTTTGCCCCTCTTAATCTCGCGGCATCCCTGGCCGATCTTGAGGAACCCCTAAGTGCAGAGGCTGAGAATCTCTGGCTTATAGATCATCACACATAATACTTTATTGACTTGTGCATTTAATAATCAAAAGCCGAGCGTATTTGCATCATTGTGCTCTAACACCCCCCACCTTCTTTTCCACGTACGCTCCACACCCCTGCATCCCCTCCTCTTTACACTCCCCCCACCCAAACGTCCATGATTATTCCTAGCGATACGACTTAAGTTATGACAAGTTATTATTGAAGTAACTTTGTTTTAACAAATCTTGAATTCAAGGAAAAACATTTTACAAACATTGAATACATTTGTAGAGAAAACATTGTTCCAACAAAGCTTAAATTCAAGGGAAGACAATTTTTCAACACCTTACTCCAACAATGCATACATTCAAGAGAAAACATTGTTCCAACAAAGCTTAAATTCAAGGGAAGACAATTTTTCAACACCTTATTCCAACAATGCATACATTCAAGAGAAAACATTGTTCCAATAATAAATACATCTGAGTGAAACAAGGAATAATTTATGCAACCCGAGCAAGAATAATGTGGCTTATGAGCCTAAAAATAGCAGAAGCACGATGCCACTTAACGTCTATAAAAAAAAATTAGTCAACATTGTTTGCTTCTATGAGCTACTTTTAGGGGTTTTCGCACACAACCCAAATAGTAGGAAAGAGAGATAGCTGCAATCTAAAAACAAACTTCAGTGGACACCCTCCTTAAATCTCAACAAGTCTGACTAATGTCTAGATAAGCCTAAATTACCATATCCTTCATTGAAGTAGTTTTATTTCCTTCCTTCATACACATCGACTGTAAGGTAAACTAAACATTATTTCTGGTTATCCTCTCTCCAGTGGCAAAAAATAAACTGCACACTAAGTAGTACTGTAGCAACACAACTATAATCAACACACTGTGACTGAATTCACCATTGGGTCCCATTTGGAAAGAGCCGCATACAATCAAACTAATAGACACAGTGGGCAACCTGCTGAAGAACTATAAATTTTGTTTCTGGTGGTCCCTTCATTTAAGCCTTCGCCCCAAAGTAGCTTGATGGAAAAACTCCCCCTAAAAATCTATATCACTTCTCCAGTCTTTTGCCTTTATTTAACACCACTATTTAATTGTGATTTCTTCTTTAATATAATAATAGTGCGTTGTGCTTGTTTGTTACAGGACAATCCAAGACCCGGCGAGTCAGCGTCTCACATGGTACAAGCCCCCCCTCACAGTTCTTGTCATCAAGAAGGTGCGCGACGTTTCTGTATTGCAACCCTTCACGCAACTCGTCAAATGGCTCATAGAGGTACAGACATCCCTATTTTGCGAGCAAGGTTTTATGATAGAAAGTTCTTGGTAAAAACTTTAAGACCTTTTTAATTCATTAATGTTCAGCAACTGTTCAATCTTTGGAAATATTTTAGCAGTAGCTGCAAAGCAAAACAAATTTCTTAAATATTTTATTTGCTAGTTTTCATTAAGGCCCTTAATAATTATTTCAAATCCTGTTTTCAAAGGATTTGGTGCCTGATCCGACAGGCTCAGTTTATTGTCGAACCTATAGTTGGTAGCCTGAAATTGTAAAGAGAGTTGTTTTGCAGGAGAAGCACATGGTAGTGTTTGTAGAGCAGACGGTGATGGACGACCCTCTGCTACTTTCCAATGCCAGCTTCACGATGGTCCAAGACAGGTTGATGACCTTCAGGGATGGCAAGGATGACCTTACTGACAAGATAGATTTTATCATCTGCCTAGGTGGAGATGGCACTTTGCTGTATGCCAGTCTACTCTTCCAGGTACTCTACTCTATAAACCGTTTGATTTTCAGAAACAAGTACTCATAAATAAAATAAGACATATTCAATATCCTCTTAATTTGACATCTAGGCTCACTTATTAAAGTGTTTGTCCACTGATCTAAGCAGGCTAGAGATTAATTTCTGAATAGGACTAAGAATCATCTAATGAATGCCACCAGGCAGTATATGAGTGGTTCCAAGTCTACATCAGATTCTGGGTGCCAGTGACCCAGGAAAACTACTAGTGGCTCTGCTATGGCTGAGAGCGATAATTATGTTAACTGTGGGAGGCGTGTTAGACACTTTTTTTTTCATTGTGTCTCACTACTTGTTCAGGCTATACACATTTTAACTACACTAATGGGGTATGGAGGAGGAAGGTTGAATTTAGAGGAAAAGTACTCTCATTTGTGTGGAAATAATGAAGAACCATTCATTTTTACTTGAAGATTTTTACTTGAAGATTTTTACTGAAGATTCGAATTTGAACCCTCTTTTAATTGGCAAACCAGACTAGATGTGCCTGACATTTAGTCCACGTGCCCACTGGTCTGAATAAAAGTTAAACTAAATTAAATATAAAAGGTAGGTATTGTTAAATTTTGAACTGTGTCTGCAGCAATCTGTGCCTCCAGTGATGGCCTTCCACCTGGGATCACTTGGGTTCCTCACCCCCTTCGAGTTTGAGAACTTTCAGGAGCAAGTCACCAACGTGTTGGAGGGTGAGCTCTACTTCTACTCTCTTTCTCTCTATTAGCTGAGACTAGCACCGTGATCCAATTGGACTAAAATATAATGAGTGTAGAAAATTAAACTCTTAAAATATGCAATTTTTGGTAAAAATTGGGAAAAAAACCTAACTTCATGCACAAAATTAATGTCTTGATAAAGATTTGGTGGCACTGGTTATTGCGTTCTATGTTAATTTGTAAAATTTATCGATGGGGGGGAAAACTATTTTTATATGATCTTGTACTTTATTTTGTAACTTTGTTCTTTTATTTTTTAACAATAGAAATTAAAAGATAATATTTTCTCAGCTATGAATCTTTATATCATATTGAATACAATTGTTACTATAAAGTTGAGGCCATGACCATGAGATTTGAATCTGAGATATATATTTTATTGTTTCAATTCTCAAATCTCTTGAATAGTATAGGATTTGAGTGGTTGAGGATTCAAGAACTAAAAGGAGCCAATTTTAATTTTAATTTAATACAGTAACGGACCCATGTGAGTACGATTATGTGCCTGAGTGTTGAGAAATGACCAGCCAATCTGATAAGATAAACTCTATTCATGATTTGAATGTTTGTTGCAGGCCATGCTGCTCTGACGCTCAGGAGTCGTCTGCGGTGTATCATCGTGCGTAAGAACGAGGAGACAAGCAAGTCCAGCAAGGCCCCCACAAACCTCCTGGTGCTTAATGAAGTAGTGATAGACCGGGGTCCCTCTCCCTATCTGTCCAACATCGACCTGTTTCTGGACGGGAAACACATCACCTCCGTGCAAGGAGACGGTAAGTGTTGGTCAGTGTAGCAGTCACTGCTCTTGAATACCTGTGTATATCAGGCATTATCGGGCTGAACAGATAGTGTGGCGTACTGACCTGGGAGGTCGTAGTTCAATCCTTAAAAACTATATTAAGGTTGGTTTGCCCATCTTTGATTAAGCGTTGTTCCTTAAAATGCACCCTCTCTAACCCTGTTTTTTACATGTATTGCCCCTTATTACCTTTCCAGACTTATAATTACACCAATGTAACCAAATGAGGACGGTAGAATTTAGAACACGTGTACCCACACTTGCATGAATGAAGAGTAAAACCATTTATGCACACCACTTAAGTACACCCGGCCAAGATTCAAACCCCTACCACCTCTCTGTTAACTGGCAAACCAGACCATAATAGGCTGACACCTTGGTCTGTGTGTCCACTGGTGCAGGTTATAATCCTATCACTCCAGGTTAAATTAGTCACTCATATAAGTACATGTTGGTATTCATGTTCTGATCTCTGTCGCATCTCTTATGTTCAGGTCTAATAGTCTCGACGCCCACAGGGAGCACAGCATATGCAGTCGCTGCGGGAGCATCCATGATTCACCCCAGTGTACCTGCAATTATGGTGACCCCCATCTGCCCACACTCCCTCTCCTTCAGGCCAATAGTTGTCCCAGCCGGGGTTGAGCTCAAGGTACCTTGAAATATTTTGAAATACTTTGAAACACAAATTCCCTATCCTTAAAGTTGAGTGATCAGCAGGGCCCGGAAGTTGATGGCATTGCATCTTTTTTCTGTAAAGTCATTTACAATGGTAACTTATATATAAACAAGTCTAATGACACCCTGTTTTTGAAAATATGACTCTATTGTAGTTTGTTTTTTGATATTTGAAGGATTTTACAGTTTATGCTATTTTGTTACATTTTTGCAGCATTCTTTTGCCATTTTTCTTGTTTTTACTCTTATCGTGCATTTTATGTCATTTTTATAATAATTACATATCGTAACACACAACATGTAATCTTTTTATGCACAAATTCATTATTTCTATTTACTCATGTAATTATTAGTACGGCCAGACATGAAACAATGAGTATAGCCTAATGTTTTCTGAAAGAACAGTACTTAAGTGTGCATGTATTTTTAGATTCTTATCTTATTTATGTTTCAATGGAAAACCCCAATGTTGGTAAAAGGGTTGGCTAGCTTGGAATTTCCAAAGGACAGGAAGGGTAAAACATTATTTATATCAGAATTACAATCATGATTGTTTTGTTAGTTGAGTAGATTATTGTCAGTTGAAATTGTATATCTTAATTTAGTTGATGTACTTCCATCTCTCTCTACTATATCTAAGTGAGCAGAATGCTGAAAGTTGAACAATCACAATTCTACCATGTATGGCAGTTAATGAGTTCGGTGTAAGTGTCTTTTCCACTGATGGGAAAGTATTATTTTGTAAATTGTGCAAGTCGACAATTTCAGTAGAAAAAAGTTTTTTTTATTACTCAGCATATCTGTCGTGGGAAACACATGCATGCTTTAGAAGGGGCAGCAATAGACGACAAATTAACTCAACAATAGCTGTTACAAAGTGCATCAACCTCTAAAACCAAATCATCTTCTTTCAATCAAGAGTTGTGTGAAGTGTTGTTGTCAGCCAATATTTCACTTAGAAAAGTAAATCATCCTAAATTTCGTGAGTTCTTAAAAAGACACAGGAATCATTCTATTCCTGACAAATCTACTCTGTGTAAAAGTTAAGTTAGTCTGTGCTATGAGAAAACTATAGATAAAATACGAACCATGGTACATGGGGGGAAAAAATATGGGTATAAATTGGATTTTAAATGTAATATTTAATTCTTTAAGAGCATCTTTTATACTTTTGAAAGCATAAAACACAGTTTTTAAGTGCATCTTTTTGTTTTAAGGTGATTCGTCCAGCAAGCTTCTCCTAGAATGAATAGGCTATAACATTTTGACAGGGAATTTTTAACATGGTTGAAAGGGGGGGTGTTGTGTTGTAAAGGGGGGTTGGGCAGGTGGAGTGTGGGAAGTAAGCTGGGATTGCCAGCTCTTTGTTCACAACAGTTTTGTCATAACACTACCTTTTTTTTCCGCTAAGGAACTTCACTGTTATTTAGTAATTTAGAACATGAATGGTCACTGCATGGCTCACCCGGGAGTTGTGGTCTTGAGTTTGAATCCTGGCTACTAAGATTCATAGAATATTAAT
>CABFWB010002708.1:13521-24505 GCA_902151455.1 Timema bartmani | reverse complement strand
GGCCTTGTACTTACCTGAAAACATCGTAGATCAAATCTTTCATTGTTTTAAGTTTATATCGATTCTTATTCGATTTCACCTTTTAGTTTCATTTTCTTGGGGTTGATGCATGTTGCTTTTTAGGGTTGAACTTAGCCATGTTCAATAAGCAGGCAAAATTATGATTTTTTTTAGAAAATGCCTAAAGGAATGCAGTACTCATGTGACATTAGATATATTTTCAAAGCTTTTAAGATCTTATATACTTTTTAATGTTCAATTTACAATCAGTAATAAAAGTAAAACTCGTATTTTTATTCATTCATGAAGTTAATTGTAATATTCAGATAAACAATAGGTTTAAAATCATTACACACTTTGATGTACCAAGAGATGAGTTCCTTTGACACTTTGAGTTGAAGAATAAAACTAACACAATAAAAATACTATCCAAGTGCCAAATTACTAGAGGAAGGAAAAAGAGACAAAATAAATGTCACAACTCGTCACTCAGGTAGTAAGACGTGGGGTGAGTCATTAATCCTAGACCGGGGTGGCCCGACCCTTCCTTGGGAAGTTTCAGGAAATGGACATAGAAAATTTACGTTTGCATTGATCAACGCCGAGTAATTAATAAAATAAAAGAGTAGAGTTAGACTAATAAACCAAACAAATTTGAAATAACGACATTATGTACTACAAAATGATATAAAATCAAAGTATCAGGGTATAAAACGAAAAGTACTTATATAAGATCAAAAATTATGTAATTTTACAACTATTTAATAGCTTATAAATTAAAAACTAGTTTTATTTAAAATATTGTAAGTACTTCATTGCATACACTTAATATGCATGTCTAGCTAAAATAAATTTAATCCCCATACATTAACTACTTTACCTTAAAATTAGTACGTAAAATGGATAAAATAGTAAATTTGACTACTTATAACTCGAAAACTGTAATGATTTGAAATCATTGAATCAATATTTATAGCTTATATTTATACAGTTATTAAAATAATACAATAAAATGTTGATGGTAGAATGACCTTAAGGGCATTTATTTTTATTTTTGGGAGTATTAATACACAATTTTAGTTGCATTTTTTCATTCTTAAGGGCATCAACTTCTGGGCCCTGGTGATCAGAAAGGCTGACTACTGATCTAGGAAACCTTGGTTTCATTCTAGACAGTGCCTAAAATAATGTATAAGATGCATATGGATCTGTTCAATTAGTTATTTCAATTCTTAGTGCTAGAATTGACAGTGTAATATTGTATTAACATCCTTAGATTGAAACTTAGTTTGTAAGCTATATATGTTGATATGAGTTTTTGTTTAAAAAGTTCATGTTAATTACCTAAAAATAATAATAACATTCTAGAGAAATAGATGTAGATTTTACCAAAGGGCATAGCATGGTGGCCAGTGAGGTAATTTGCCAAGCTGAAGTACCTCTGGTGCTATTGCTCAGAATTAGATTTCCTCAAAGGCACTTCACACACTAGGCACCGGAAGCCTCCTGACTTTAATGGAAATGCATCACTTGAAGTCTCTTAACCGAACTCAAACAAGTCATTGTCAGTATTGAGGTTAAGGGCTACTAAATTGTATTAGTTATAAAAATTATATAACAATTATATTAAAAATTTAAAACCCATATTAAGAAAATAAATAATAGTTAATCTCAATTTTTGTATCATAATTTGAAAAATAAATTCCAAACATGTATAAATTGTTAAGTAATATTTTAATATATCTCTTTAAGGAAAACCTCTTTTTACTTTATGAGGTAATTGTATTATATTTGGAAGAAGTTGGATAGAAACATATAAAAGGGACAAACACAATATGGCTTTTACAATGAAAAGAACACAGTTCACACTTTACATTGCTGCCATCCTTTTCTTTCCTTGTCCTTTTCCTGTGTTTGTCCTTTATGTTATACCTTTTACATGTTCCTATCTATGTGTCCTATCATTCTTTACAATTTTCCATTTTCTACCTTTTATGGGTTTTTTCTTTTTGTTCGCTCTTTTAGGAAGTTGTGTTGCACATTTCACACTCCCCCCTGATGAGTTCCGATAGAATGAAACCTAGGCCGGGAGATTGGGCTATGACAATTGATTTTCTCTAAGAGGCTACCACTACCACTTTGTCCAATGGCAACAATGTAAAGTGTGAACTGTGTTCTTGTTTTCATTGTAAAAGCCAAATTGTGTTCGCCTCCTCTTTTATGTTTCTATCCACCTTTCCTATACCTTCTTCCAAATATGATTAAATAATATTTTAATATTCTACAGCGTGTCCTCAAATTTACAAGTTTACATACAAAATCAAGCTTTGGTATTTAACTATACATGTTAGTAACTTTAAACACACATCATAGCTAAATAAAGAGGTAAACAAAAAATGGTAATTATTCTCTTAACTTTCTTCTCTTTACAAAGTTGAAATGTTTAAGCAAGAAATATTGCAATGAGTTCTAACACCTTTAAGTTCACATTGTAACAAAAAAGTGAATTAATTCCTTTTTTCTTGGTTAAACAATCATTTTCAATATACAGAAAAAAATGAAACCTCTTTGCATAAAACAAAAAATCAGTTCTTGTTCTCTTTTACTATCCTGTATATAGGCTACATCTGAAGTACTCTCTGTTCAGTCTAAAAGGTAACAAGCTTATCTTGACAAAGTACACAATGGCTCTGTCAAACTAGACCATAGTGGAACCATACAGGGTCAGCTTTCTACCTCTCACGATAAAAAAAAAGCAAGGGTGTAATTTTATGGGCCTCTAGGAGGTGTCCCTATATATGTATAAAAACTTTGAAAGGAAGAAAACAAAACTAAATCAACAGTAAAATGTTCAAGTGGATCACCCTTACCCCTCTAGAAAAATTAGCTTTCTACACCCTTGAATAAAAGGTATATGGTTAGATTATAATTGAATCATATTTTATATTAATATTATTATTATTTAAAGATGTTACAGGAATGTGGTGAATTTTTAACAATTTATCCGTAGCTAAACCCACATTGTGTTTCTTGATTTATTTCAAAAATAAAAAGTAACACTTTCGATTCAAAGGGAAGAGACTGGAATGCGTGCCCGGCTCTGGTGGGCTCATCGCTGGCTACAGCTCTCGTCGTTATTAATGTGAGTTTGTTTTCTAGATCTCAGTGTCCCCGGACAGCCGCAACACATCGTGGGTGTCGTTTGACGGAAGAAATAGGCAAGAACTGTTACATGGTGATAGGTAGGTCTCGGCCGAGAGATTCTCCATTCCTCTCAATCCCCCTACCTATGGCTGGCTTGACTGCATGGAGTAGCATTGAGTAACATTGTATTTTCTTGTCATCTCTTGTTAGCATCCGTGTATGTATTTTCAAGGTCGGTGAGGGGTTGTTGGTTCACCTGCACTAACTACTCTGGCATATTAATTTTTGTTGGATTGGTGTTAATTGGTAGCTCAAAAAACTCTGAAACACCTACAATTTTATTTTTCATTAAAACTAAGTATTTAAAAAAATCCCTTTACTGAAAGGTGTATATAAAAATATAAATTATGCAATTATGCCTCTGAGTAAATGGAATTTACAAAAACTTATAAATACATATCAAGGGCTAGTTTCATAGTCAGATTTAGTACGCCTAAAGTGCGAGTTGATACTAAATACAGGACGACACCTACCTAGAACAAAATGGAATGGGCCAGTTTCGCATATGAAACTGGCCCATTCCATTCAATTTCAGGTAGGTGACGTCTTGTATTTAGTATAGCGCCGCACTTGAGGCGTACTAAATCTGACTATGAAACTGGCCCATAGTGTATAGTTGAACTAAATACCAGTCAATCTTGTTCACTTAAATAAAAATAAACTTAACAATCATTGGAAAGAGGATAGAAGAGCAAACTAACCAGAAAAATGGGGGTTCAAAAGTTCACATTTTAAACATTGCACAGCATATTAATTTCTGAGGAACATCAGGCCTGAGCTTTTGGGCCTACATTTTTCTCTTGCGTAGGCATTTCAATGGTTATTAAATAAAGCAGTTTTGGCGCAATTTTTTCTTTCTTAACATAAAAATAAACTATTGATACCATTAGTTTACCAAAACATACTTTAGATCCAAATTTAAAACAATCTTTTAGTCAAAAATTTTTTTTTTTTTATAGTGTAGATCTGTATTTATTTAGATATGAAAATTATCTTATCAAAACAGTTGATTTTGGAGACTGTTTTAGAAGGGGTTTTTTTAAAGGAAAAACCCTTGTAAAATGACTATTTTATTTTGACTCGCGACTTTGGCCGAATAGTGTTGTGTTTGAGAACCAAGCCCCTCCCCCACTTTGTAACACCCTTACCCTCCCTCTCTGTTTCCCGTGTGAACGCAAGATTTTAGTGACGGCTGGAAATGTTTTACAGATCATGCTGAATAATGATGCTAGAAGTACAGCCTGGGTGTCTTTAGACGGCAGATTTCACCAGGAGCTCGTGCCCGGAGATAGGTGTGTGTTGTGCTGTGTCTCAGACACACTGTTGCTTTCATAGCTCAGATGTTGTTGGGTTGTTGGTATCTTGATTAAACTATCGCTTTCTCTAGTAGGCACTTATGTGTTAACTCCCTATCACTAAATACAATCACCACGTCTTCTGGTAATCTATGAGTGTGTATTGTCTATTGCACAGAAGCTTTTATCGGTTTTAGTAAATATTTTTTCTTTAAGCAACAGGATTGTCTGTGCGATAATTTACTAAGCTAGGAGGCCGAGTTCAACCTTAATTTGGTGTGCGTTAATTATTTTTTTTAATAAATTTTAATTCATCATTGACTCCATTATGTGGTTGAAACCTCTAAGGCTCTATGACTTTGTCAGCTAGAATCCTAGTCAGGTTAAAGTTATTCATTCTTATGTGAAATAAGGTGTGGTATGAGAGGAATTCTAAAGTCTCTATAAGTGCTATCCCAGGTGTAACAAGCCTTCGCTTGTGTTGAGAGACTTAAAAACCATAATGTATTTAAATTTAATTTCATTTATTTGAAGTATTTAACATGCACTTTATGACTTATAGAAACTAACTTAAGTCTAGAACAGGCACAACATCCAGCCAGCCCCCATCCGTTAATTAATCACTGCGAAAGTGTAAACTCACATTTCACAAATGATAATTTTTTTGACGATGTTGGGAATTGAACCCGGGACCTTTAGCTCAGTAGACAGACAGACTGAGACAAGTTGTTAAAAAGCTATGTTTTTAAATATTGTTGGCTATTACTTATAGACCTTTTCTTGTACCTTTATTTTGTTTGTTTCTAATGGCTGGAGTCTTTATTTTTACATCATTTTGCTTCGTGTTTCCCAGAACTGACTTGTTGTTTGGACTATATTTCTATAAGGAAAACCTCTTTGCTTTATGAGGTAATTTGTATTATATTTGGAAGAAGGTCCAGGAAAGGTGGATAGAAACAAATAAAAGGGCTGACTGAACACAATATGGCTTTTACAATTAAAAGAAGAACACAGTTCACACTTTACATTGCTGCCAATGGACAAAGAGGTAATGGTTGCCTCTTGAAGAAAATCGATTGTTACTGCCGAATCCCCCGACCTTGGTTTAATTTTATTGGAACTCATCTGGGAGGAATGTGAAACACACAACGCAACTTCCTAAAAGAGGAAACCAAAAAACACAAAAGCGAAAAAATGGAAATTTGTAAAGAATGATAGGACATCCCACAGATTTCCATTTTCTTCATTTGTGTTTTTTGGTTTCCTCTTTTAGGAAGTTGTGTTGCACGTTTCACATTCCTCCCTGATGAGTTCTGATAGAATGAAACCTAGGTCAGGGGAGTCGGCGGTAATGATTCATTTTCTTAAAGAGGCAGCCATTACCTCTTTGTTCAATGGCAGCAATGTAAAGTGTGAACTGTGTTCTTTTCATTGTAAAGGCCATATTGTTGCTTAAACTGTAATTTTATCTGATGACAGCCTTAAACATAATTTGCATAACAGTACACTTACTGAATATCAATTCGTAATTGGTTTCTTGATTTCAAAATGTAACCTATACATTTAAATAATTTCATTGCTCTATATTTTAGTTCTACTTGATGTGATTTAAGTTCTTATATAAATTATTTGGCATTCTGAGGATGGTGGGGGGAAGTGAAAGCAAAGAGTTATAAACAATAAAATAATTTACTGATTATGGCTAGAAGAATTTGCTATTACAAATTGCTGTTATTTTTATGAGAAATGGGTTTTCTCCATATATTATGAATCTGAATTTTAATATTACCCACAAATCCCAAATCTTGAATCCATATATTCATTTCAACAAGAATATTGACTCTGAATATTAGAAAACATGGTAAACATAAGAGGTCCACTTAACTACCTTGATTTTAAGTTGCGGTAGAAAATAAAAATAGTAAGCATTTTTGATTAATTATAACAAGTACATTCATTTAAGTGGTAATTTAATGATCTGGGGTCTGGTTGTTAGGTTGACCCTATAATTCTGTAGGGATGAACCACCAATAAGCTGTATCAAAGCTATAATACAAATTTTAATTGAAAAAAAAACTCAAATTTGTAATTTTTTTTCAAATCCTTGATTATTGAAAAAGGATTTAAAGTTCTCATCTCTAGTTTTTTATATAAAATGATATATTAAATTTGTTTGATGAAATACAATGTATTTTTGGATGTATTTGATAATAAAACATAATAACTGTGAAAATTTAAATTGTTTATTAAACTTTTCTTCAATAATATCAAGTCATTACTTGTCTCATTAACTTGAAAAATTATTTCAGACTCAAAAATGCACCTTTACTAGTAATCATATCACTAATGCAGCTCTTAATTTTATTGGCTTTTCTTGTGTTTTGCTTGTTATTTCTCTGAAGATTTTGAACATTTTTCATATCGAAGTGATCATTTAAAAAAAATGTACATTGTTTATTGCTGGCAGGAAGAGAAATGGTACCTCGCATTGATCATCTATGGCTTGGTTTCATTTAGCTCACAAATCTTCCTTTGTTTGGTTGCCATAACTTTCTACAGTCCATAATCATCCTCGTCATGACTTTTTTTTTGAAAGTGAAGGGGTCAGTCTTGTTCGATGCAACCACCTCAGACTTTGTAGGTTATTCACAGTTCCCACGGTGAATTATAGTTAGATTAGTGTGTATGAGAGAGTTGGCTGTCTTCAGGCTCTCACGTTTCATTCAATTGTTTCCAAACCACCTGTTTCATTTCTGAATATTCTCAAGGGAATTATTTTTAGACGTGAATGCATTTATTGCCTTTTCTTCATAAAAAAAAGAAAACTCTCTGTTCTTACTCTTACTGAAGGTTTACTTTTACTCAAGCATATAACTTTGTTTTAAAGAGTTTTTTAATTTTTCAATACATGTCTTTGATGGTTTATAAATATGCACCATACTCAGTGATACACACATGCTTCTAGTTAAAGGTTCAAACTCCACTCTGGTGCATTGGGAATTGTTTTTCCTAATAGGTTTCTAACTCTCCTCCTCTTAATTTAATCTTCCTCATCCCTATCCTTAGAGTATCAATATGCAAAGAGTCTGGACAAGAAGCAAAATGTGTTACCAAAAAAAACCCCATCCTTTGTTAGTTATTTTGAATCTCTTGATGTGTATGTAATCCTTGTTTAATGTTTGTCCCCTAACTTTCCATAAATCCAGTGATGTGGCACTTTGCTGAAAGTTGCATGGCATGTGAACTAATTTTTGTTTGTTTGTTTGTTTGTTTGTTTGTTTGTATTTCATTGTTTTGGTTATTTTGTTTGGAACTTTATAATAATGTATCATGTGTCAAGGATTGGGTAAAACAGTGTTTGCTTTAATCTAATTTTCACTATATATAATATATTTTATATTTATATATATATATGTGTGTGTATTATATATAGACCTACTTATATTGACTAAAACCTTAAATTTGTATATAATCATTTTTTTAACATATTAGCTTAGTTTATTTTTACTAACACTGTTTATAAAAGAATAACTCCACTTTAAATCATGCCATTATGCTTGCAAGTGTACAATTAGTACTATTTTAATGTTGGAAATACAAAGTAGAGCTAGAATTTAATTGTGTATGAATTGTTTTTATGAATATGAATACATTTTGAGAAAACCCTTTTTACATTTTACATCCATTACTGTTTTCCATGGCCTGGGTCAGTTTTTTATTCAAGCCATATATTTTCCACTATCGGCTTGCTATGACTGTTGTACTTTGTAAATAATTTAAATGTAATCCAGCCAAATTGCTACAAAAGTTATATTTAGATAAACATTAAAAAATCTACTGGCACTCGCTCATTTTTGTGGTGAAATGATTAGCATAATTTGTTTGCATTTAAAGGACTGAGGGAAACGTGTTTTATGTCTAGAAAACCTAAAAAAGTTAAGAATTTCAATACTTACAAAGCATATGAAACATTAATGATGAACTGGTGTATTAAAGTTTTGAAAATTTATCTTAGATGTGAATTTGAACACTAAACCATATCTTAGTTTGCCTTACAAGTTATTGTCAATCTATATATACCAAATGTAGAGGGCTGGAATTTTAAAATTAATAGCCCATGTGTAAAACATGTATTCCTCGAAGCTGGAATTTTAAATTTTTGATTAGTTTTTTAAAATTTATTTAAACCTGGGCTGGAATAAATAAAATGAAGATTTTTTTTCTGTCTGTTTGAAGCAAGGAAAAGAGTTTCCCGGGGTAACCACACAATGTATTACTTAGTTACCCCAGGCAACGCCGAGTACTTCTGCTAGATTTCAATAAAAATAGAAAAATGTATTTAGTAGATGATTTGGTTAAGTATTTACACTTATCTCCTGCTAAAAGTAGTGTTTGAAATGATGCCAAGCTGGGGAGTTTATGTTGTGGATATTAACTAAATAAAACCTTCTTTCTCTGTCTTGTCTTTAAGGGGGAAAGTTATTTATGTTACAATTTACATAAATTATTGTTTTATGAGTGTGAGTGTAATTTTGTTATTTTCTTTCAGCCTGCGGGTGACAACATCCATCTACCCTGTTCCCTCAATCTGTGCTCAAGACCAGATATCAGACTGGTTCGACTCATTGGCGGAATGTCTTCACTGGAATGTTCGCAAGCGCCAGAAGCACCTTGATGAGCTCAGCGACCTCACACACTCCAGCTCCAATGATACGCTTGACTCGCTCGACCACACAGACCATCTCGACAGCTAGGTGCACATTCACAGCTGGACGCTCTCAGCAACCTCGCACACTACACTTCTATCAACAAACTCAACCACTTGACAACTGAACAATCATTACAACCCCTTCATGATTCCGTATCAACAAAAAAACTCCACCTTTACAATTAAGCGTTCAATTTAAGTTTGACATTTTAAAGCCAATAATTTTGATTATATATAGGGATGGGACGCTTGAATCTTTGATTTCTTGAATCCTATGGTATTTGAGATATTCGAGCTTTGTAGAAATATCAAAACGTATCTTGAATACAATTATTCTATCTTAAATTAAGTTATTTTAGGAAAACCAACAAACATTATTTATTATCATGTAATATAGTCTGCAAATACCAATTTTGAACAAAACCATTAGCACTATTTTAATTTTTTTCAGAAATCAGTCATCATTAAACTACTATCAAATAATTTACTTAAGAAGAAAAAAAGTGTACAAAATAATTATTTATAATGTAAAAACAAACTTGACAGATACCTATTTTGACCAAATCGCCAGAGCCATTTAAAATATTAAAATTTAAAAAAATAAATCAGTCATCAGTAAACTACCCTTAAACAAATTTCCCCCCAAAAAATAAGTATACAGTTTTATTTGTCAGTTCAAACATTCCCCAGATATACATTTTAAATGAAATAGTTTGAGCAATTTTCAAAGTATTCAAAATTTTTGAAAATCACTCATCAATAAACCATCCTTTAGAGAATTTTTACTCAAAATACAATTATACATTGCTATTTGTCAGATATAACACTCCCTAAATATTAATTTTAATAAAAATTGTTTGAGCCATTTTTGAAAAATTTGGCACTAAAAATCACTCATCAGTAATCTACCCTTAATTTGAGGGTTAGGGTAGAAACCAAAAAAAAAAACCTTCGCAATTATTGCTCTGTAACATTTTAAATATCAAGTTTGAACAAAATCTATCAAACCATTTCAGATATGTATCTAAAATCTTCTTTTTTGAGTTCGGACACACATAAAATGTAAAAATTTCATATAATCTCAAGGTAAAAAATGTTCATTATTTCTTTATATGAGAAAGTAAAAAAGACTAAATTGTATTAATAAAATTAATTTACATAAAAAATGTTCACTTTGTTGTTTGTGACATAATAGACATAATAGACATAATATCATTTGTCTGTGGCACCAAGCCTTGAACAACTTTTCTCAAATTAAATTTTAAATATTATGACTTGAAATTGTTTATTTTAAAGATTTGAGGATTCAAATTTAGATTTGAAAGGAAATTTAATATTCAGATTCAAGAAATTTATGATTTGACTCATCTCTAATAATATATTAATATTTCTGGATGACACGGAGTAGCTTGATATGTAGCCAAGCCTTAATTTGTTGGGAATACTTGGAGACCATGCGCACTACAGTCCTAGTTGTTCACTTGATTCTTATGATTTCACTGATTATCTCAACACATTGACACATTTTTTGCCACAACTGCCTTGTCAACTTGATCAGCAAAACAATAATATATACCTAAGTTTTAGCTTCTGTGGTGCTGACTGACAGCTCACAGCTGACTTCTGACGGCTTTGAAAAGCTACTAGACCAAATTATGTATCCCTACGCCGAACCATATGATCTGCAAAAAACACGTCTTTAGCAGTAATCACTTCTGACAGTCAAAATTTAGGTACATACCTAAATGTTGACTGTCAGAAGTCAGCTGTGAACTGT
>CABFWB010002708.1:0-12721 GCA_902151455.1 Timema bartmani | reverse complement strand
AGGGATAGTGCCCATCACGCGAGCCAATAGAGGCAGGAGTTCTCTTTGGCGCTGTGTATAGAGGTGAGCTCGTCACGGACGGCTTCGACAACATGGACTGTGGAGCGGTCCAGGCAGTAGAGGGGGTGGGTGGCGCGGCCTGATTAAATGCGGAGGAAAGAGACAAGGGCCGACTGAACAGTGAGGGACAACAATCCCCCACACTAGCTTGCGCACTTGCACACGGGTGACTCCTGGCTTACAAAAGTATTAAATCATATTATACAAAGCTTATCCTAGTAATCACATATTATTTCTTATTTCTAAATTAATGAATTATTTACATATTATGAATTCTTAGAGATAATTTCATTATAATTTTAACACAGATTGATTGCAATAGTTCCTATTAACACAGATAAACAAGATAAACGTTAATGTATGACAGAAAAACGGCCCTTTTCAGGGCCACCAATACACAACAAACTTACACGAAATAAAATGACCATACTCAACCCTTTCTAAGGCTACCAATATACCACCGATAATCGACCCTTTCTAGGGCCACCAATATACAACATATAACTCAGCCCTTTCTAGGGCCACACTTTGACAGTGTTTTACTGAGTGGGTGTAACCACGCACGGTGTGGTTTTCATCACGCACTGAGGTTGTGTAACCGCGTATCGTGATGTTTGCGTCACGCACTGGGTTGTGTTACTGTGCACCGTGATGTTTGCGTCACGCACTGGGTTGTGTTACTGTACACCGTGATGTTTGCGTCACGCACTGGGTTGTGTTACTGTGCACCGTGATGTTTGCATCATGCATTGGGTCGGTGTAACCGCGCACTGTGTTATGGTAGCCACGCACTGTGTTGTTTACGTCACGAACAGGGTTGGCGTAACCACGCACTGTATTGTTTGTTTCCGGCACTTGGTTTTTGTGACCACGCACTGTGAGGTTTGGGTCACGCACTGGGTTCAAGTAGCCACGCACTGTGTTGTTTACGTCACGCACAGGGTTGGCGTACCCACGCACTGTATTGTTTGTTTCCGGCACTTGGTTTTTGTGACCACGCACTGTGAGGTTTGGGTCACGCATTGGGTTCGAGTAGCCATGCACTGTGATGTTGGCATCGCGCACCGGGTTATGGTAACCACGCACTGTCTTGCTTGATCTCTCCATGTTTTGGCGGGATCGGAAGTCGTCGAGGTCGAAGTCTAATACTCCATCTGTACTGCTTGATAGGGGAGGGTCCGGCCACCATTCTGAATCCTGTTTTGTTGGTATAGTGGCGGCCATTGGAGCAGTATACAACATAAAAACATTGTCAATAAGCACTCGTATTGGAAATCAATAGTATGCATTGCATGCCCAGGTTAGGCCATTTTGAATTTGCTTGGCTCCAGGAGTTTGGTTCAAATATCTTTTAAACTTATTTAATACATGTGTTACATACTGATCCCTTTATTGTTATAAAGTTCCTGGCAGAAATACACATGTGTGTTGTTAGCATAAAAATGACCATAAATCTTATGGCTGAGTTGGGCAGTTGGAAATTGAGAAGAACTCTGCTCAAAGAGTTGTATTGAAGGTGCTTTAAAAGTGTTTGCTATGAATAGTGATTTTTTTTAATTCTTTCAAATGTTACTAGTTTATTTACAAAAAAAGAAAAGTATAACAATATGTCTTCATAAACAAATAAATAATTCAATACACCCTTCCTTAAAACTATATTATTCCATACAGTATACCTTCAAATTGTAATTAATAATCATAAATAATTTAATGTGGGTTTACATACTCTCGAGTCATACATGCAAGACTCAAGCTGTGTTTGTGCAAATAAGCCTTCAATTTTGCCTTAGCCTTAACGAATAGGTATTGTATATTGAGCTGTGACCAAACTGTTGTCATTAGCTAGCTTGTGAAGGTAGTGATTGGCCAACTGTTATTTCCTTTCTCTCTTTCCAATAATTTGTGTCTTGTGATGTGTTGTATATGTTAATCCATTTTATCCCTAATTTTAAGTGACATGATTTTTTTTATATATATTTTTTTTTGGTATACATACTCTTTGTTTTAAATTGCTAAAAAAAAGTTATTAAATCAAGTCATTGTTTTAGAAACTAGTACAATTTCTTGGTTTATTTGATGTTTTGTAGAAGTCAGACATTTGCTTAACAGGCCAACTATGACTTGACAGTGTAATACGTCTACCAATATATATTTGAATATTCTCTAACAGTACAGCATGTCCCAAAAGTAAAAATATAGTGGGACCTCTTTAGGTAAATTTTTATATATTCAATTTTTGTGAAAGTGTCAAAACAACTTTTTAAGTATTGAAAATGTGTTAATTGTTATTTGAGATTCTCAGATGTTGAATGTATTGCCAAATGTTAAAAAACAAAGGAGAAATGGTGCCCAATGATTATTTTAAATTAAACATTGAAAAAAAGATAGAAGGGCAAAGTCTACACACTTACCAGAAAACTGTGGGCCTCAAAGCCTCTTCTGCTGAAGAAGGGGACTGATGTACCAGAAAATTTTATAATCATGTTTTTTTTGGTTTAGATTCTATTTATTAACTTTGAGGCCTAAAGTGTTCTGATGTATAGGCCTTGCTCTTCTATATTGTTTTCAAAGCTTAAAAAAAAAGTTTAATTTTGGGGCAGCTTATGTGTTAATCCTTGACACCAGTTACCCATTTGTCAAGTTAATTTGGGCGGATCTGGATTATAATTTATAAACTTTGGTGACCCATACCCTATTTTTACTAATGATATGTTTTTTTAAATCTTTGTAGAGTGATTGAACAGTATTGCAACATTATTTAATGCCTATAGAAATAATATTTGTTTTACAAGGAGATTCTATCAAAAGTGTGAGTCAAGGCTAGAAGGCAGTACAGATGGGGATAGCTCATTTATTTATACAGAGGGATATTTAAAGGTATTTTTTTAAATATATAGTTCCACTCTTAAAAGTGTGGGTATTGAAGACTAGATTAGATTAATGTTGACTCTTTGAAATTGTTAATTCACAATCTATTAAAATTGGTATTGCATTGGAAAACAAACTCATTCATTTTATAACATCCCAGGATAGCATTTGAATTTATTAATCATGAGTAAAGGCACTAAGAAAAAATTGTAAAACTGAACGTTATTTTTTTTAAATGTTTGATTCAAATTGTTTTCAACGATACAGAGGAAATTGTAATTGTCTAAAGTCTAAGTAAATATGTGTTGAATTTTGATGTTTTTTTTTTGTTTTGTTTTTAAGTTTTATATGACTCGATTGATGTATTCATGTGAATAATGTCAAGGAAATAATAATTTGTTTAAGAATGGCAACTTCTCTTTGCCCTTGCTTGTTGGAGTGCCTGTTGAAATTATCAATTGTATTAATCTTTTTAAGACTAAATAGTGAAAAGAAATTACTAAATTAGAAAAATAGCTTGAATGTTGTGGGTTGATTATTAAATTAAATATATGACCAACTAGGATAGTTAGATTTAACTTTGTACCCAACTCTTGGTGACCATACTGTGCCCCAATTCTATGATGCATTGCCTCTAAGGTGATCTGGTTCGAATCCCAGCTGAAGACAGCAATACACTAGCAATTCAAACTCTTGGGTGTATTAAGTGCCTAAATAACATACTAAAGTTGGTGCCAACATTCAAGTTAATTTTATTTCAACATCACAGATAATAGAAAATTTCATATGATCCCTCCTCATTCTAAACTATTTTATTATTTAGTTTCTGATGATTATTTTTTAAACATTTACTCATGGCTGTACATTACTTATAGACTCAACTAGTGTGTAGGAGTGTAAAAATAGACATGGACTTATGCCATGATCATTTTCAACTTAATGTTTACATGCATAAATAAAACACAGCCAACAAAATTAAGCTTTATAAAATAAACTGTTAAATAAGACCAGGACATTTTGGTGTTCATGAATGAGAACACACAACTATATCGAAGAAGGCATACAATAAACCAACAAATAAAGTACTGAAACGGTTTGTTGACATTTATCATTTTAGAAAACATTCTAAAGTTGAGTTGCTCACAACATAATTGACTATCAGGAGTACATAGAAAACTTCACATAATGTAATATGAAGGTTTTACACTTAAACAACTCTTACTTTAAGTTAACTTTAAGGTGATCATGAACCAGGCATTACCTGACTATCTGAGTGAGATCATTCATGTACATATCCGAAATTCCTGAACATTATTTTTATGTTCACACATTTATTTTAAATTTAAAAAATAATTACTTAAAACTTGGTGTTCTCGCTAACAGATCTTTTTAAACAGTAAGGGTTTGCAAAGCATTGAAATCTTTGACTCCAGCTTTGACAATTTTAAAGCTAAGTGCCAGTTTCATAGTCAGATTTAGTACGCCTCAAGTGCGGCGCTAAACTAAATACAAGACGTCACCTACCTGGAATTGAATGGAATGGGCCAGTTTCATATGCGAAACTGGCCCATTCCATTTTGGTCTAGGTAGGTGTCGTCCTGTATTTAGTATCNTGGAATTGAATGGAATGGGCCAGTTTCATATGCGAAACTGGCCCATTCCATTTTGGTCTAGGTAGGTGTCGTCCTGTATTTAGTATCGACTCGCACTTTAGGCTCACTAAATCTGACTATGAAACTGGCCCTAAGTCAATAAAAATATTGGCAGCTAAAATTCTCATTTATGTTCAATTATTGCCATTCTGGACTGTTATATACCCTTTTTTATGGTGAAAACTAGCAGTCTTTCTTTGACAAATTACACTCATTTGGCCCTATCTGATAATCTACACCATAGTGGAATAATGCAAGGTAAGCTTGCTACCTTTCAGGGTAAATGGAATGTACACTACAAATTGATATTTATATGAAAAAATCTGAAGTAATTGAATGACATGTTGTGATAATAATTTGTTTTATCAGCTTTTAAATTAAATAATATAATTGTGCAGTAAAAACCTTTCAAAATGAATGTAATACATAAAGTTATTTAAGTACAATATAATATTTTTAATTTATACAGCATAAAACAACAAAACATATTTGAACTTCCATTTGGTTTTTCTAATATTGTATATATTTGATTCGAGTTCACTTCAAAAGATTGAACTTCGCACACACCTACATAACAGTGTTGAAGAAATCATTTTATAGTCTCAAACATATTAAACTTGTGAAATTCTCACTTGAATGTTAGTTTTGGAACTTTGTAAATACTTTTTACAAATACTTGTCCTCACTAATTTTCTCCTACTCTTACTATTAACAACATTGATACATGACCTACTGAATGAATATAGACATGTCATCCATCACCTCTTAAAAGAGGTTTGGTTTTTTTAACATGCTTTATTTTTTACCATGTTTTCTTGTTATTCAAGTTTCATTTTTATGTATTAACCTTGGTTTTTAATGATTCAAGTTTAATTTTTATTTATTTAACCTTGTTTTTTGATGATTCAAGTTTAATTTTCAACCAATTTTTTCTTCCCAGCATGTTCTCTTATGATTCAAGTTTCATTTTCAAACATCACACATTTACTATCTACATTTTATTTTCAACCTTTTTTAATGTATTTGTATGTTTTAATTATCTCTTTGGCATTTAATTTAAGACTCTCTTAGTGCGTTATCTACCAAGCTAATCAATCGTCTGGTTAAATTTTACAAGTGTGGACCATAACATAGAGACAACTGTGTGTCAGAGGAAAAACAACACAAGGGCATTAAAAACTAATAAATATAACAATTTATTACCTGTATAAGTGTTGGCTCTGGGGTCTAGTGGTCAGAGTTCCTGACTACAGATCCAGAGGTCCCGGGCTCAATCCCGTGCGCTTCTAAAATTTGCCTGTCTAGAACGGAATCAAACTCGGCCCTCACGAGGACAAATGATGAGCTAACGATGGTGGCCGCTAGGTCTGTACATTTCGCTTGCGGGATCACACCATGGAGTTTTTTTTAATACTTGTTGGTTTCTCTCTCTATTATTTTGCATTAATGCACAGGGTTTCTACACTGTCTTTGTTTATATATTACCTGTTATAAATAAGTACATCAGATTCTGTCTGGTAAAAAGAAATTATATTGGTTGTATGTAGAGGACCCTTATTTAATAATTAGAGTCTGATGTGAAGCTGATTATGACTTGACATCTCATGGGGGCACATTCTTATCAACAAATGATAGTAAACCCTAATTAATTTATAACAAACTATATCTGTAACGACATGCATATATTAAAACAATTCAAATGCTGTCTTAACTTTGTTGACATTTTTGAATTAAATTAAATTAACTTAGGTAACGATATACTGCCACTGTCAGGAGTGCATGTTATAAATATTGAATCATCGTCATTAACTATCTCTAGATTGTGGCCGGGTCAGTTTAGTAATATGCATGCTTAACTATGCAAGACACAATAAACATCAAACAGTCACAATAACAGTAATTAAATCTCTTCCTTAGTATATTGCAACAAAGTTTGACTCACTTTTGATATACATCATTCTATACATGAAATAAAATTGATAAAATAAAACTCCAGTCTAGGGATTGAAAGATATTAAACTATTTTCTTTATAATGAAATCATTAAATCTTTATCAATATATACTGTATCCTGTTCCATAAATAACATCAAAACTTGAATACAGTGGGCCTGCGATTATCCGTCACTCACAGGACTGGTACATGGTCAGAATACAAATAAAAAAAAAAAAAGTTGGATAGTAAGAGAAGCAAATAAAAACCTTTACCAAAACACAAAAACAAGTAAAAACATGAAATATTATAGTTTTGTAAAATTTATTGACGTGTTTATCTTTTACATAGAGAGTACAATTTAATTAAGGCAACACAAAACAAAATGTTTGATCAGAAAACATAGATTTATTGATGGTGAAACAAGTCAGTAATATTTTTCCATTTTAAAGACGACATCTTAGCCTTGGCTGCTAAGTCTCTAAACTTCTTTAACCACAACATGTCCATCGGCATTGAAGTAGGATGCTGTTCTATTTAGTGAAGATCCATAGCATATGCTTGTTTAGTGTCAGTATTACGGTCAGATATGATAAGGCAGATGTTCAGAGGTTGGATGTGGGAAGGTCTATTATTATACTTATTGATACACTTTCTAGCTTTATTGTTGTCGGCCATATTGACAGGATATATTTTTTCTAATGGTAATAAGATCTCAACTCTTCTTAATAAGATGCATATGGTTGAACTAAATATTATAAACAATATTGTGTGACAATAAACAAATATCCTTTCAAGTTTAATTCTATGGATGGGGTCCTTTAAATTCTCAAAGATATTCAAACTTTGAAAACATTTTATATTCAGGATTCAAGAAAGAAAAATATTCAATTTTTTTCAAAAGAATGTATGCCGTTTATTAGTGGTTTAGCTCACAGAATTACAGGGCCCAGATCATAAATAAAGCAATTTAACTTAATGTGGATTCAAATTATATACAAAATGTTAAAATATGGTTTAAAAAATGAATAGCCATGTTAGAAAGTGAATTTGACCCATTGCATGGTAATTCTATATTTTAAATAATTGTGTATAGCATATTCTAAAGAATTAGTAGCACCACAGCATTTTATATCCTAATAACTATGCAGATTCACTGACACTTTTATTTGGTCTAAGTTGCAGGATTGTACAGCAATAAAAACAAAAATCTAAATTACTTAAGTTATTTTCACACACTTTTGTAGATAGATACTGAAAATGCCAATTTGAGGCAATGAGGCAACTTTAATTGTGATAATTTATTAAAAATGAAATATTTAATATGTTTTGAATGTTGATTTGGTTTATTGGTGTGAATGTGATTTTAAAGTGTGGTTTTTTGGAAAAAAGGTATATTATTGTATTGACAAAATAAATTTCTTGTACAGTAAGTTAAATAAAAATATTTTTATTTCAATTCATCATGCTATTTTCTTTCTTTCTTACAAACTAAATGGTCATATAATATTATTAAATTTAAATTACCTGAAGATAAATTTGTAACAGTTTATCGGCTATTATTAAGTTAGTCAAACACATCAATGCGATAAAATTATATAAATTTATTGAGATATAATTGCCCCGCGATTGGGAGCCAATTATCATGCTACAGATTGTTTATCCCGCGATTGTGCCTATTAAGATGATACGGTTTAATATTGGTATTTATATCCCAGTGATTGAACACTATCGATAATGATATTAGGTAAACAAGACTTGATGTTGCACACGGTTTATTAAGATGATTATACCTTCGGTATGAAGATATTATATGGAATGATACAATTTTGGTTGAACTACAGATTATTTTCTGTGTACTCTATGGATTTAAGTTAGTGGCACTCTGCGTGATCATACGTTCTTTAGATTAATGCTACCGGAACTGTGTGTATTCATACGGACAAGCGACTTATATATGACCTATCCCTTGCCTCTTGTCACCAGTGTCAAAACCAACTAATAGAAAGACTCCTGGGAATACGGTGTTGTGAAGGCTGGCTTCCTATTGGGTATAGGGAGCCAGTGTCATAAGATCTTTTCAATACTACTGAGTTGATAAAAAAAAGTTTAACGCATATTACATTAACATTATTTCTGAAAACACGTGATTTTCCATGGATGAAGTACTAAAAGGATAATTTACCTATAGCACTTTAAAGAAAATTACACTTCATCCATGACATTTTGTATATTTTTGAGGGGTCCAAAACAGTATCATTACAGTGACACATCTCACTCGAATTTTGTAAAAATGACCTGGATATTTGGCCCTTCCACCTGAGCTAACATTTATATATATAAACTTGTAAGAATGATCTTTCATAGAACATTCACGGTAACTTTGGCCATGTGTTTGTCCTCTATGTTTTTTCTCCCTTTTGTGTTTTTTGGTTTCCTCTTTTAGGAAGTTGCGTTGCGCGTTTCACACTCCCCCCTGATGAGTTCCGATAGAATGAAACCTAGATTAGGGGACTGGGTGGTAACAATTAATTTTCTTCAAGAGGTAACCATTACCTCTTTGTCCAATGGCAACAATGTAAAGTGTGAACTGTGTTCTTCTTTTCATTGTAAAAGCCATTTTGTGTTTGTTCCCTTTCCCTTTTATGTGTTTTCTATCCACCTTTCCTATACCTTCTTCCATATGTATTACAAATTACCTCAAAGAAGTTTTTTAAAATTTATTTATTTTTTTATCATCGCGTATTACTACCCATTCGGGTTATACACTAGGTTTTTCTTAGAGATGCATATTAAAAAATAAAAAAAGTTCTGTGTTAATCTCACTTCTAGTGTAAATTTACATTACTATGTAAAGTGGCAAAACAGTATAAGGTTGATGACTACAGAACTATTTTTAAGTAACATTTCAACTGCCGTTAAAGACCAAAGATACCGCTAGGCTCAATTTAAGTTATATAAGTAATGATTGATGAGGATCAAATTGAAAATAATGTGAGTGTCCTCCAAAGTTAGAAAGTCAGACACAGTTTGTATAAATCAGCACTCGACTTGGAAACTGAATTGATTTAGAACACACACACCATTCATTCACCAATGTTACATTTTTAGGTCATGCCAGGAATATTATCCCAGTAGATAGATGCGCTACTGACTAAGCTTTGGAGTCTGAGCCTGAGGCCTGAGCTAACAATTGCATGTTAATTTTAGTGTTACATTTAACACAAGGGTTATTATTATTGGCTTAATCTAAGAGGTGAGTTGGGTGGACTAGAGAATTCACCTGGATTCAGGCCCTGACCTCCTTGTCAACAGCAAAGTGCAACCCTCCTCAACCTGCTCTTTATGGACGTTGTCTACTTGTGTCGTCATGGCAGGTCAAGATAGGATTTCTCATATCAATGAATTTACATTTATACGGCACTTTTAAAGAGATCATATTTTTAAAAAAACCAATACAATTTTAAACAATTCTAAAAATAGTCTTACAGTGTCACCAAATTATTATTTTTATCTTAAGGTAGTTTTTTTGTAAACATATTTTTTTTTATAAATCATCTTGGTTATGAAAATGACTTGTAGGAGTCTTCATGCCAGGATGTAGATTAAAAAAAGTCCGTGTAAGCACATGTCCATCCAGATGAGGAAATAAAAAAAGGTAATTTTAAAAAGCAAGTAAATGTTTTCAAGGCGCATAGGGAGTGTAAACTCGCCAGAGGAAGAGGGAAAGGATTATCAGTAAATAAACAAGAGCCCTCGCAGGGTGGACTGCTAATTTTCTTCCCGCTCTTTATATTTCGTACATTGGCATCTAATTGTGATAGCTGAGGGATTAGTTGTGTCAGGTTAAGATGCGACCCGCTTTGCAAAATGGCTTTGAAATCTCCAAGTAGGTAACATCGTTAAGATTACATTACCGGAACTGGAACACACCAATAGTAGGTATGTTGCACTCATATGTTATACACCTCAAGATAAGTTTTAATGTTTCCAAATAATTACACACATCCTCCATTATAAACATATTTTAAAATTTGTTGTTTTATAGAAACACTTTACTCACATTAAATAAAATACAAAAAATAAGTGAAAATTATTCTTATCTCACTTTCCAATACCTTCTTCAAAGTAAAATAAACTAGAAGTATAATATTTTAAGAACTTATTATTTATATTGCACATAAAGTCCACCTGTTTGTATATTCACTCATTATGTTCTTACTTCTTGACATGTATTGCAACACTAAATACAGATTCACAGCTACTAATATAACTTAAAGTGTTTTGTAATAAAACAAACTAAATATTTGTAAATCGATCACATTCTTAAGCAATAGTTTGATGAAGTTGAAACTAACACGATTTTATCATGCTTCAATATTTTTTGACCAAACCAGTTGGCTGCATCCTGAAGTGCAAGGGCAGATTTATTTTGATTTGCAACCTTGTCGTCAGCCGGATTTTCTGCAGAATTAGTGTCACTAACGCTAATGTTTCAGAAAACTGGTTAAACCTTGGTAGGCTTCACTGAGATTAGTTTTTCTGTATGGGAATTCTCGTATTCTTTTTCCAGTTGAAAACTAAGTTTAATTTCTCTTACTTGACCTACACATTTTCTCCCCTAAATTAATCTTACCTACACCAGTGAGCATTTGGACAAAGGCTTCACTCTCATCTTATCTTGTTTGTCAGTGATATTGAGGTCAGGTCAGGTGCAGTGAAGGTTTATTTTCCTAAAAGGCTTTAAACTCTCCCTCCATACAAATGCAGGTATATTTTCTCTCAATTTCGACCTTCCTCACAGGGATGTGGAGTCAGAGTTGTGGAATCTAAGTCTGAAGCAATTTCGGGTGGAGTCGGAGTCAGAGTTGGTAAAAATGTACTGACCTCGACTAAGGCTTCAAAATATAAATGTATGATACTAAAACAATATTTTATACTTTTTTTTATTATCCAGGACCGAAATTTGTAATTTGGATTGACAAATTTATTTAAAAATAAATTGACAATGTCAAAGAAGCTTACCATAAACGTAATCTGTATTGGAATATCTCACTGTAGTGAATTTGCTATTACTATTTAATATACTTTAGCCATTTATGAAGGAGTCGGGAGTCGAAAGCTTGGCATACTGACTCCAAAGCCCTGCTTCCTCATCCATATTCCATTAGAATATTTAATGTATGAGTATAACCTGAGTGGTATTAAGACTCTGGTGGGGAAAATAACTTTTTAGTTCTTTAATGAAACATATCACTATCATTAACTGTTTTGTCGAGTGTGATATCGTGATGGCCGCGCAAACTGTTCACTGTATGAGAGCTGTCTCAAACTTGGCGGAACTGTGTTCCACCTCCCTGAGAGCTCTAGAGGCTCCCTCATGGAGCTGATTTAACTTTGCCTCCTCTTCAGTGAGTCGCCTCTCCAGTACAGAGTAGCCTCTGACGTCGCGACCACGCAGCCTGGGACAAGACAAACTGAGATGGTCAGTTTTGTGTGATCATGATGAAGTTACTGTTATTGACATAGAGGTCACATCAAACTAAGAATATGAACTAGTTGACCGCATTTCTAGTGTAACAAACTCTGGTCTACAAGCCCATATCCAAAAATGAATTTTGGGGAGGGAGTCCTAACTGTAATGGCTCATTGAAAAGTCATCCGACCAGAAATGAAAAGGAATTTTATCAACGTGGCATTCTTTCACGGTGTTTGAACTCATTATTGGGGTTGTAGGTGTTATGAAGTTAATAAAACTCCAATAAGCTACTTGGTTAGGCACTGAGGTAGAATACAAACATATATTGATAATACTTTTGAGGGAAACTTGCTGCTGGCTCAGTGACCCCAGGTTTACTCCAGGTGTTTTTCCTAGAATGATTTATCATCCCTAATCCAAACAAGTGTTGGTGCATTTATTTCATATTGTTTGTCCTTAAGCCTCCTTAGGTCAACAAGTCAAAGTCGGTAATAGAGAGAAGTGACCATATTCCTTTCACCTCATCATACTCACCCAGTGCTATCTCTCTCTCTCTGCAGTAGCATGCTCCTCATCATACTCTCTCACTGCAGCATGTCCCACATCATACTCTCTCACTGCAGCATGTCCCACATCATACTTTCTCACTGCAGCATGTCCCACATCATACTCTCTCACTGCAGCATGTCCCACATCATACTCTCTCACTGCAGCATGTCCCTCATCATACT
>CABFWB010002707.1:80584-98925 GCA_902151455.1 Timema bartmani | reverse complement strand
TCTTTAAATCCGGCCTCGGGCGTAGCTAGGCAAACTATTCTGCAGTCATGTGTGGAGGTGTAGCATACCGCGTGGGCGTTAAGCCAACTAGTTGCTACCTTTCAATCTCGACGGAGTGTACATCTGCTGTGCAATCTCAATTTTCCTTGCAGCACAATCATGGTCTACGCCTACGTAATACCCGCAGCTTTCTGCCATTATCTCAAAGTTTTTCTTCATATACTCTAACAACTCCTGTGTTGTTTCACTGCTTTTTAACAACACCAGGCCATCGTCCACATAAAATAACAAATATATATCGTGTCCAGTCACTTGTCCATGGAACACGCATGGATTAACTGCACTCTAAGTTAAGTTGAATTTCCTGAGGCAGTCTGTAATTTTTGTTCCAAGCTCTCGAAAATTGTTTCAAACCATATAGACTTTTATTCAGTTGGCACACTAGGTCACTATCTCCAACGTCGAAACCTCTCGAGGTTTCCATAGTAATTTCTTCTTTAATTCTCCATTTTAAAAAGCTATATTCAAGTCGAACTGTGTGATCTCTAAGTCTCTTTCTACTGCAATACACAACATTATTCTCACAGAATGGTATTTGAACAAAGGTGAAAACATCTCTTTCGAGTCAATTCCTTCTTGCTAACTGAAACCTTTGTCTACCAAGAGAGCGTGTGCTCTTACTTCCCTTGATCCTAGCACATTCTTGACTTTGTACACTCACTTACATATCACAATGCTTTGTTCAGCTGTTCGTGGCACTAGTTTCCACGTTACATTCTTCTTCAGGGCTTCAAGATCTTCTTCCATGGCTTGCTGCCACTTGGCCGCATTCTTCGAACTTATTGTCTCTTTGTAGGTGTTGACTTCTTCAATTCTTGCACAATTTCCATGTGATTCATATTATTCTGGCTGCTGCACATGTGGTCCCAGATTTTATGCCCTTCTGTTTCTTGATCTTCTACAACTTTAACAAAATCTTCATAATACGCTGGACTTTGAACTTCAAACTACACTTTCACCACTGTACTTTAGATGACTTTAGGCAATGGATATTACACAGCTTTTACATCATCTTCATTGTCTCCAACCTCTTCGAAGTTGACCAAAGAGATTTGTTCAGCTTCCAACATCTTAGATCCGATGTCATCCTAATTAAAAGACACGTCACAGCTGAAAATCTCTTTCCTTGTTACTAGATTGTAGAGTATGAGGTTCTTTGTTGTGAAATCATACCCCACGAGACAAGCTTTCTCTGCTCTGTGTCCCAATTTACTCCTTCTGAGCTCTTTTGGCATGTGAACAAACACTTCCGCACTAAAGATTTTTAAGTAACTCAGGTTTAATTTTCCCCAAACTACTGTTCGAAAAGAGTCTTGCTCATATTTCGTGAATTGGGAGTATTGTTGAGGGTGTAATCAGCTGTCAGGACTGACTGCCTCTGATTTGTTTCTTCTCTAGATCATTCGCCTAGAGCGTTGTTCTTGCTGACTATTGAATGGACCGATTTTTTCGCTTGACTCGTCCATTTTACTCTGGTGTGTATGATGAAGTTCTATAGTGTATCATACCACTTTTTTTTAAAACAACTTTGAGACTTTCTTGTTCATTAACTCCAATATGTTATCAGTTCTCATCGATTTGACTCGATTCCCAGTGACAGCTTCCACTGCCCTCAACTGTTCACTTATCTTGCTGCTCACCTTGGATTATTGCGCTAGTAAGTGAACATATTGGAAACTTGTAGCTTCATCTTTGAATACAAGCATGTATCTGTAGCCTCCCACTGAATTTGTATTCATGGTACCACATAAATCTGTGTTAAGCGTCTCATCAGTTCGACATAGACGTTCTGCTTGCGTTGGATGGGAAATTTGGTGCATCTTCTTCGTCACACAGTCTCCACAGAAATCTTAAGCTCTTCGAAGAACGATATGCCACTCACAACATTGCTCTTCACCATCGTTTTTATAGCGTTCATCCTCAAATGTCCAAGTCTCTGATGTCACCTTTCGAGTGACGTCATTGTGGCAACGTTTGCCAATACTTTCACTGTCCACACGAAGTCCCAAATGACATGGTTAGCACTATCTTTCAAGCCAATCGCCGCGATTGCCCCGTCAAAGTACTGCAGCTCGTACTCACGCTCTCTTTCTACCATCATGAAACCTCGCAACGTTACTGTCCCAGCAGGAAAAAGGTTTAGTCCCGAAATTGGAACATACTCTACGTTTTCTAGCGCAAATGTTTTTCAATTATCACAATCACACATCAAAATTTGTATTGAACAGTGTCCACAGAATGGTAGCTTTGCACCATTAGCAACTCTCACGTATTTCCCTGAGGAGTTCTCATTCAGTTCACTGAATCACTCTTTTATACTTGTCATCTCCTGCGACGCAACCAAGTAGACGATCTCCACGTCCTTCAAAGCACCGTTTGTAATTCCATGTAACATTACCATGAACGCAACTGGCGTTTTATTACTTTCCTGTAGTCACTCAGCTTACCAGTGGCCCACTTGGCCACAACTATGACATTCGTGTTACCTTATTTTGGTTTTGAATCGTTTTCCTTGTACTTGCTACTACTTGTCACAGGCTTTGAACTTTGTTTGCCTTTTCTGACAGTAAATGTTCCACTATCCAGTTCGCTTTGCTTGTTCTGCTGGTCTTCTTCCTGGTGCAGACTTGCTAACAAGCTGTTCAATTTTCTTCCTTCTCTTATATTGTACCAAACTGTCTTGACGTTTTGATAACGTGGTGTCCGACAGCTGATGATCCTCATCATCCTTATGTTGTTGTACACCTTTTCACCCTGATAATCATTTTTCAGCGGCAGCTTCATAACTGTGGACACATACAGTGTTACTAGCTCATCTTCTACCATTTGTAGACAAAAAAAATTCCTCAAAGTATGTAATTACCGCCACTTCTCTTTTCTTCTGGTGAATGACATTCAACTTGTCATATGTTTCTTTTTCTGTGGTGCATGTCAAAACTTTCAGAGCCTCTACATTATCCAGGGTTCATATCAGAACAGCCATTGGCTCGCCGTCGTTCGCACTAAGCTCTGCTTGTAGCGTTGCCGTTGTATTTTCGTTCATAGCCTCAGTTACGTATTTCATCAAACTCTGTCCATACAATATTTCATCCATCTGGAATGTCCACGATATGACCAGCAATGGTGACTTGACTAGCTCTCTTTTTTTTTACACAATACACTTGATTACACACGCATCAGTGTTCGTTGATCGTGTGGTTTGTTACTCAGCGGTGAGACTATCCGAGTTAAGGTGAACTCATACGGACAACGAACTTACATGAGTTGCAACAAACTAACCACTAACTCTAATGAATGCAGGAAAAAATAATGACACAAACTTTTCCTCGACTCGAAAAAAACTCTTTTACGTATGTTAGACTCATAATTGTATTACTTTTGAAACATTTCTGGGGCACAGACAAGGTATACACCACACTCAGCCTCACGGGAGTTTCGCTGCGAGCTTGATTGAGTCTTGGGCACTGGGGAGTGCTTGTTTTAGTCCTCAGTAATAACAGCACTTCCAAGTGAAACACTTTCGAAGTGTTCATTGTATAGGGGTGGTGGTCCAAACACAATAGTTCAGATGTCAGCAATCCCCCCCAACCCCCAACCCCCACCCGCCCCAGCTCTAATTCCTAATCGACGTTATTTGTAGATTGTTTACAGCTATACAATTTTCAAGCATTGACTTGAACAAAATATTGAAAATTGTATTATATGGTCTCTTTGTAATTTGCAGTCAGAGTAGGTTCGTTAGAATGGTTGGTTTATAGGTAGGGGTAGGGCCGCTACCTGTACCTAATTTTGTGAAAGCCAGTTAATTGACACTTGAAGATAATGTTTGTGTATTCCCTAGTAAAACCATCTTTAAAGTGTGCCTGCTTGATAATGATTTTATCATTTGGGACAGCACTTAGCGATCCCCGTGTTGAAGGACTCAAGCTCCCCCAATGAGCGCAGATATTTTAACCTGGAGGTTGTGAGTCTAAAGCATATCTTGTCTGTGACCTGGGTTCATTATCTGTTGAATTAAGCGGTATTAAAAAGATTATTACGTCTAATTAAGAACGAATCGTTTATTCAATAGCACGGATACAAATTAAGGAAAGGTAGCTAGTAGCAACGCATTGCTCGTACCAGCATATAAAAAACAAATATTACTAGCTCTACGCTAATAATCCTTAGCTATAAAGCTCTTTATTTTATCAATACTATTCTGTCTCTCTCTTGCCCCAATGGGTACTTCTTGTATTAGAATAAAACAATTAAATATAGAGGTGTCAATCTTCCACTTGATACACGTTCGGGCTACAAGAATTATTGTAATCACACTAGAGGTATCAGTAAAGTAGATTTTATAAGAAATGTACCCAAATTTACGTGGAGTGAGAAATCACTTAGGAAAGCCCATCATCCAGCCCCGAACTCCCTGTCATTGGCAAGCAAGACTAGATGAGTCAGACATTTAATACGGTCACTTATCAAACAAATTTGAATAAATTTCACTTCTTTTATAGCGTTTTGATCCAAAATAGTAGTAGGCCATCGGAAAAATATCCCCAAACATATTTATGTGGTTAACAGGTTCCAATATTGATATTATATATTTAGACCTACTTCTACCCAACATGGATATAAAGAACATTCCAATTTTATCTTAGTTTAAATAATGCTGGCAAAAATGATATTTCTAACAAATAAATCTAATTGACTTATATTTAATGTGCACTTAATAAACACTCAAATTATCAGCGTTCGGCCTAAAAAACAACTTTATCTAGAACAGTGAGCATAATATATATTAAGCACTTAGAGGGATGAACCCGTATAGAAGTAATAAATAGCCCTACCCCCTTCGTAGTTGAACCAGGGTGCTCTAGACATGTGATCGGCCACTCTAACCACTTTGTAAATAATGAGTGAACTTTATCTTTGTTTTTTAATTTGTTCTTGAGCCGGGTTTGTTCACTGTATCTTGAACAAATTTTATAAAGCTCTTGACCTGTTTTAATGTGTAGTAATACACATGAAAATACTCTTTTTTCCCGATATTTTAATCTCTTCACAACTTTATATAAATATATATATTCGTCGTCCATACATTGGCATTGGTCATTTGTTTTAATTTTCCACGCATTCTATTTCTCATTCCCGCGTTGAACTCTTTTATGCATAGATGTGCTTATTTGTATACACTGCAAACGAGCTAGGTCGAGAGTGTAAGTAAAACAGACCTCTCTCCAGTTTATAGAATTACCTCATGCCCGTTGTATACTTGCCCTGATTTGTTCCAATGTTTCTTTTGCACAACAGCTTTTGTTTCATACAATAGCCACGCGCATCTATTCTCAACTTATTCCACATGTACGTGTTCAAATAATAAGATGCGCTCTATATTCCATGAAGAGGAAGATCGGACAGGGCAGCCACCTGCGGAGTGTTTTAAGGCAACAGCAGTGGGGCCACCTGTTGTCATCGGCCGCGTCGCCCCGGGAGGTCTGTACCCCCCCATTCCCCTTGTCGGTCTAGCCCGACTTCCCCCCAGCAGCGCTCACACCAAATAGACAAGCCAGACCAATGACTGTTACAGGTTTTTTAAAGGAATAAAAGAACATTCGAAAGGGAGGAAGGATTGTGAAGGGATGTTGGCTCGGCTTGATGTTTGATCACAGACCTTACGCAGTTGGTTGGAACATTCGAACGTTTTTTATACATCTACGGTTGGTGTTACGTTAAAACCGTCAATGTCTTGTTTTTCTGCCAGTGTGTCTCGTATTCGCGCGTGAGTGTGACCTTGAGTGTCCAGACGGAGTGTCGGTGTTACTGGGACCACCCGCAAGTGTGTGACAACAGACGCAAGACAGCGTGGAGACTCAAGGTAACGTTATACTTATCAACAATGTTAGGGAATCCTTGAAGATTGCTATATTGCGCTTTTATATACAGTTTATATTTAATTATGTTGAACTGGATACGGTGAATTATATACTCTAGATTTCAATACAAGTATTTATAATATTTGCGCCGCCATTAACTAAGTATCTTGAAGAATTTGAATCACGAATACAATCGGCCAGTATCGAATCACAAACCTCTAATTATTTTGAAACTATTATTCAGCGTCCAATGAGTAATAAACAATTATTATTAATGTTAGGCTGATTAGTAAAACTTTAATACCAACAATGTGGATTATATTGTTGTACCTTAACCACCCATATTTTGTGATGAGTAAGATCTATTACAAATATTATGTCATATGCAAAACTAAATAATTTTGTTTCCAAATATACACTTTTCAAACACACAAAATCGACCAATCAGATCCCAGAGTGTTATTTCGAATGCATTTATTGATTGTTGGCAAACTGGATAGATATTTAGTGGCTTAAAAGGAAAAAATAGGATTTATTATATTTTGACATAATACGAATGCATTGTTGTAGGGCTGGGCGAAATTTCTTCGAAACGTGTGATAAATGTTGAACTTAAGGGCTCCGCCTATCTAAGCGCTAAAACTCATTGCAGATGTACAGATGCCCCGCATTATTTACGACGGATTTTGTTGTTTCCAAATATGGTTCATGGTAAAATGTAGTTTAGAAGCAGTCTTATTAAAACGTACCTGTGAACTACAACAGAACATTTTGAGATGGTTGAGCCATCTTCGTGTTTTGTAAAAAAAAAACCTTCCTATAAAATGCGACTGTAATTGCGTGGTCCGACAGACAATGTTGATTGTGCTACCCTCGAGTATCGGCCGTTACGTCCTTCCGGTCTCACCTGCCTCTCCTTCCCTTACCGCTTCCTCACATGAGGGGACAATACAAGTTACCTACATGAGTGTAGATCACTACACATGTAAGGACTCTGACTGGTTGACTCTCTGACTGATTCGTTGAAGCTCTGAATGATTGACTCACTGAATTATTAACCCTCTGATTGATTGACTCTTTGAATCATTGACTCTCTGAATGATTGACTCTCTTACTACTATTATTATTAATATTAGCACCGCGTCTTACTATCCGTTCGGTTTGTACGCACTTATGCTAATGTCAGTAATGTGTAATGGTAGGGTGATTGGGAGATGAAATGGAGGACCTACAGTTTAACGTGGAATCCGAACCACGGTGGAGGCCTGGCATTCCACACGTTCAAAATTTGTGATTAATACACGTCTTATCATTGGTGAAGGAAGGGTTGGCAATAATATAAATCTGTGCCGGGACCGAGGATTGAATCCCGGACTCCCAGCACAGAAGTCTGACACCTTACCCCTAGACCACCAGGTCACCCGACTCTCTTACTGATTGATTCACTGAATGATTGCCTTTATGACTGATTGACTCACAGAATGATTTACTCTTTGAGTGATTGACTTTCTGACTGGATGATTCCTGGAATTGTATTGCTAATAGTCTCCATACTTGTAATCTAATATTCACGGGGACATACAGAATGGATGGTCCTCTAGACCTGTAGTCAGTTTCTCTGACCAGACAGGATGTAATATGGGTCATCTAGACCTGTAGTCAGTCTCTCTGACATGACAGAATTTAACCAGAGACCTTTAGACCTGTAGTCAGTCTCTCTCAACAGACAGGATGGAACCAGGGTCCTCTAGACCTGTAGTCAGTCTCTCTGACCAGACAGGATGTAACCAGGGTCCTTTAGACCTGTAGTCAGTCTCTCTGACCAGACAGGATGTAACCAGGGTCCTTTAGACCTGTAGTCAGTCTCCCTGACCAGACAGAATGTAACCAGGATTTTTTAGACCGGTATAGTCAGTCTCTCTGACCAGACAGGATGTAACCAGGGTCCTCTAGACCCGTAGTCAGTCTCCCTGACCAGACAGGATGGAACCAGGGTCATCTAGAACTGTAGCCAGTCTTTCAGACCAGACAGGATGTAACCAGGGTCCTTTAGACCTGTAGTCAGTCTCCCTGACCAGACAGAATGTAACCAGGATTTTTTTAGACCGGTATAGTCAGTCTCTCTGACCAGACAGGATGTAACCAGGGTACTTTAGACCCGTAGTCAGTCTCTCTGACCAAACAGGATGGAACTACGATCCTCTAGACCCGTAGTCAGTCTCCCTGACCAGACAGGATGGAACCAGGGTCCTCTAGACTTGTAGCCAGTCTTCCTGACCAGACAGGATGGAACAAGGGTCCTCTAGACCTGAAGTCAGTCTCTCTGACCACTCCACCACGGTCGAGGACTAGTGTATGTGCTATATCATTATTATTATTATTATTATTATTATTAGAAGCGTATCTTACTACCCGTTCGAGCTATACGCTCTTAAACTAATGTGTAATGGTAGGGTGATTGTGAGATGAAATGGAGGACCTACAGTTTAACGTGGGATCCGAACCACGGTGGAAGTCTGGCATTCCATCTGTGCTATACCAAATGGGAACAACGTGGGGGGTCGCCGCGGTTTTTTAGTCAGTGTGAAGAACCAACGGGGGACCTTGTCTTCTACAGGGGGTATACTTTTAACGGCAAGAGGTAGGCCCTACTATCGTCTTCGGGCCCATCATCTTATAGCGTCAGTATGCTGCCTAGTAGAGACTTGTATTTATATCATATTCTGACGTCAGTACGCTGCCTAGAAATGACTTATACCCATCTCATGTTATAGCGTCAGTACGCTGCCTATAAATGACTTAAACTCATTCTCATGTTATAGCGTCAGTACGCTGCCTAGTAGCAACCTGTACTTATATCATATTCTAGCGTCAGTACGCTGCCTAGAAATGACTTATACTCATCTCATGTTATAGCGTCAGTATGCTGCCTAGTAGCGACCTGTACTTATATGATATTCTAGTGTCAGTACGCTGCCTAGAAATGACTTATACTAATCTCATGTTATAGCGTCAGTATGCTGCCTAGTAGCGACCTGTACTTATATCATATTCTAGTGTCATTACGCAGCCTATAAATGACTTATACTCATCTCATGTTATAGCGTCAGTACGCTGCCTAGTAGAGACTTGTATTTATGACATATTCTGACGTCAGTACGCGGCCTAGAAGTGACTTATACTCATCTCATGTTATAGCGTCAGTACGCTGCCTAGTAGAGACTTGTATTTATATCATATTCTAGTGTTTACTCATCTCATGTTATAGCGTCAGTACGCAGCTTAGAAATGACTTATACTCATCTCATGTTATAGCGTCAGTACGCAGCCTAGAAGTGACTTATACTCATCTCATGTTATAGCGTCTTTACGCTGCCTAGTAGCGACTTGTACTTATATCATATTCTAGTGTCATTACGCTGCCTAGAAGTGACTTATACTCATCTCATGTTATAGCATCAGTACGCTGTCTAGTAGAGACTTGTATTTATATCATATTCTGGCGTCAGTACGCTGCCTAGAAGTGACTTGTACTCATCTCATATTCTGGCATCAGTACGCTGCCTAGAAGTGACTTGTACTCATCTCATGTTATAGCGTCAATACGCTGCCTAGTAGCGACCTGTACTTATATCATATTCTAGTGTCATAACGCTGCCTAGAAGTGACTTATACTCATCTAATGTTATAGCGTTAGTACGCTGTCTAGTAGACACTTGTATTTATATCATATTCTGGCGTCAGTACGCTGCCTAAAAGTGACTTCTACTCATCTCATGTTATAGCGTCAGTACGCTGCCTAGTAGAGACTTGTATTTATATCATATTCTAGTGTCATTTCGCTGCCTAGAAGTGACTTGTACTCATCGCATATTCTAGCGTCAGTACGCTGCCTAGAAATGATTTATACTCATCTCATGTTATAGCGTCAGTACACTGCCTAGTAGAGAATTGTATTTATATAATATTCTAGTGTCATTACGCTGCCTAGAAGTGACTTGTACTCATCTCATATTCTAGCGTCAATACGCTGCCTAGAAATGATTTATACTCATCTTATGTTATAGGTTCAGTACGCTGCCTAGTAGAGACTTGTATTTATATCATATTCTAGTGTAATTACGCTGCCTAGAAGTACCTTATACTCATCTCATGTTATAGCGTCAGTACGCAGCCTAGAAATGACTTATACTCATCTTTATACTCATCTCATGTTATAGCGTCAGTACGCTGCCTAGTAGAGACTTGTATTTATATCATATTCTAGTGTCATTACGCAGCCTAGAAGTGACTGGTACTCATCTCATATTCTAGCGTCAGTACGCTGTCTAGTATTGACCTGTACTTATATCATATTTTAATTTCATTACGCTGCCTAGAAATGACTTATACTCATCTCATATTATAGCGTCAGTACGCTGCCTAGTAGAGACTTGTATTTATATCATATTCTGGCGTCAGTACGCTTCCTAAAAATGACTTATACCCATCTCATGTCATAGCGTCAGTACGCTGTCTAGTAGAGACTTGTATTTATATCATATTCTGAGGTCAGTACACTGCCTAGAAATGACTTATACTCATCTCATGTTAAAGCGTCAGTACGCTGCCTAGAAATGACTTATACTCATCTCATGTTATAACGTCAATACGCTGCCTAGTAGAGACTTGTATTTATATCATATTCTGGCGTCAGTACGCTTCCTAGAAGTGACTTATACTCATTTCATGTTATAGCGTCAGTACGCTGTCTAGTAGAGACTTGTATTTATATCATATTCTGGCGTCAGTACACTGTCTAGAAATGACTTATACTCATCTCATGTTATAGCGTCAGTACGCTGCCTAGAAATGACTTATACTCATCTCATGTTATAGCCACAGTACGCTGCCTAGTAGCGACCTGTACTTATATCATATTCTAGTGTCATTACGCTGCCTAGAAGTGACTTATACTCATCTCATGTTATAGCGTCAGTACGCTGCCTAGTAGCGACTTGTACTTATATCATATTCTGGCGTTAGTACGCCGTCTAGTAGGGACTTGTACTTATCTCATATTCTGGCGTCAGTATGCTGTCTAGTAAGGGCCTGTACTTATCTCATATTCTAGTGTCAATACGTTGTCTAGTAGGGACTTGTACTCATCTCATATTCTAGAGTCAGTACGCTGCCTTGTAGGGGCCTGTACTTATCTCATTTTTAGCGTCAGTACGCTGCCTATTAGCTTAAAAGATTCAGGCACTCTTATATTCAAGTGTGCATTCTCAATAACTCTCATTGAATCCCTCAAAATTCGGGCACTCAAGCTTCAGGTGTACAATCCCAATAGCTCTCATTGAATCCTACAAGAGCTGAACACTCTAGCTTCAAGTTTACATTCCTCTCAGAAATAAGTAATATCTCGGTGTATTTACGACTAGCCGAAGGTCCCATTCGCTGATAGCCCGCTACTGACGGACCTCCCGGTGGGTTGCTTGTATTCTTAGCACTGCCCCCTGGCCATGACTCTGTAGGGGATGTTAGTTGTGACAACCAGTGTTATACTCAGTCTCTTCTCTCTAGCTGGGTCAACAGGACATTGAATCTTCAGGAGGCAGCTCACGGGAATATTACTGGGGCTTCAGAAGGCAGCTCAAGGAGGATATTACTGGTAGGACTACAATCACTTCACAATGGGGCTTCAGGAGGCAGCTCATAAAGGATATTACTGGTAGGACCACAATCACTTGTTACTGGAGCTTCAGGAGGCAGTTCACAGAGGATATTACTGGTAGGACCACAATCACTTGTTACTGGAGCTTCAGGAGGCAGTTCACATAGGATATTACTGGTAGGACCACAATCACTTGTTACTGGAGCTTCAGGAGGCAGTTCACAAAGTATATTAATGGTAGGACCACAATCACTTGTTACTGGAGCTTCAGGAGGCAGTTCATAGAGGATATTACTGGTAGGAGCACAATCACTTGTTACTGGAGCTTCAGGAGGCAGTTAACATAGAATATTACTGGTAGGACCACAATCACTTGTTACTGGAGCTTCAGGAGGCAGTTCATAGAGGATATTACTGGTAGGAGCACAATCACTTGTTACTGGACCTTCAGCTTATTTTTTGAAAAGTGTGGCTGTTGTATTTAAGAGTAGGGGCGAAATTATTCTTTGTATTTGAAGCCCAATCGAATTGTATGATATACTAGTGGGTTGTTGCAGCGATGGCTGCAGAGTATTGCACTAAAATGTATTTTAAACTTTTTATTGGTAAAGGATCTATATAATGAGCCCTCCCTCAATTTTTAGTTAAAAGTTTACTCGTCAAAGGTTCTCAATTTTACTTAAATATTTAGTTTTCGGTATGTAATTTGAATAAAAACGTATATTTTCCCCTTCATGACCCGATGAGAACTTTAAAATTACCCCTCTCTCAGATCTCTATCTATTCGTTGCAGCCCCTCAAGTATCGATATTATTTTTAAACAAAGACAAATATTTTAATAAATAATAGACAGCTATACACAAATCATGGTTTCCATGGTGATGTAAGCAAAGAATGATTGTACAGATGAACTACTGCCCACACAGCAGGAAAAGATGGAAAATTCGCTAAGGGGGTGAGGTTTTAGTTTTAGGCAACTATTTTTACTGGCATTCTGATTCTCTAATCTTTAAAATGAGTGTTCGTTTGTCAAAATTTGTTCAGTCATTTCCTCGTAATTTCTATTACTGGAAAAGGGCTTATCAAATAATATATATATATTAAGATATATGATAGAGAGAGTGATAAAATGTGATAGTGAAAATGAGAGAGAGTAAGAGTTGAGTGTGTGATTGTGTAAGTGTGTGGGTGAGTGGAGAAATGAGAGTGTGATTGTAAGAGACTGAGAATGAGCAATTGAGATAGACCGAGTGAGTGTGAGCGAGTGATAGTGAGAGTATGTATATGTGTTCGAGAGAGACATACTGGGAGAAGAGAAAAAGAGTGTGTGTAGGAGGAGAGAGTGTGTGTGTGAAATAAAGAGTGTGTGAGAGAAAGGGAGAAAGATTGTGAGAGAGAAAGAGAATATTTAAGAAAGATTGCGTGATAAAGTGTGTGAGAGAGTGTGTGTTTGTGTGAGAGAGAGTGTAAAATTTTGAGAAAGATATTGTGTTAAAGAGAGAAAATATGTGAGGGCGTCTGAGAGAAAGAGTTTGAGAGAGAAAGTTAGAGAGGGAGAGGTTAGCTTAGAGATAGAAAATTAGATTAAAAGAGAGTTAGAGAAAGAATTAGATAGATAAATTAAGCAAAGCGAATTTGAAAGAGTGAGATAGAGAGAGTGAGAGAGTTTAATTAGATAGAAGGAGTTTGAGAGAGAGAGCATTTGTGAAAGAGCGTTCAAGATATAGAACGTTCGAAAGAGAGAGCGTTTGAGAGAGAGCTTAAAAGAGAGAGTATAATAAAGAAAATGTGAGAGAAATTGTGTGATAAAGAGTGTATGTGAGAGAGAGGGATAACGTGTGAAAAAGAGAATGAGTAAAGATTATATTAGAGAAAGTTTAATAGTGTGTGTGTGAGAGAGAGAATGAGAGAGAGTAGAGAGCGTGAGAGAGTCTGATAAAGAGAGAGAATGCGAAAATATAGAGGTAGTAGGATTACTCAAACATCACGGTACTTTGAAATATCATTCCCTCAAAATTAAGTATCAACATGGAAACATAATTGAATTTACTTTTGTAAGAATGTGAAAATATAGATGAGGTACATAAAACATTACTTTGAAATATCATATTCTCAAAATTAAGCGGTAAAATGAAAACATAGCTCAACTTGTGTATTTGTACTGTGTTACCATTTGCTAAAATAAACATCAAAACCTATTATTTGAATATAATGAACATCAAAACCCATTATTTAAAAAAAATGAACACCAAAACTCATACTTAGATAGTTAAAATGGCTTTTTTTTAACACTATTCAAGATCATTTATAGTTTTTGAGCATACCTAAAAATATTTAAACATAATTTTATCCTGCGCGAAGCAAATCGTAGACAATACTTTCACGAACTTAACAACTTAACCTATTAATTTTCGAATTATGCTCAATATTATTTATTTAAATGTGAATTAACAATAACAACATTCCAATAAAGAATATATGTTTCTCCAGTTTAGGAATCTCAATATGTAGATGTGCTATGAACAGCATCCAAAGATAAATATTCATCCAAAGAGAAAATTGTGATGTGTTCGGAGCAACAATAATTAATAAAGATTGAGTTATTATTTTTTAGCCAAAGAAATATATTTTATTTAGAGATTTACAGCCATGCATCAAATAACGGTTTCCATGGTTACTAAACAAATAATGAAAAACTGAAAATTCTCTGTGAAAATCGGGGTTTAGTGGGAAAACTAGTATGTTTTCCCGACATCCTAGACTCCTAATCGTTAACATGAGTAGTTGTTTGTCAAAATCTGTTCAGTAATTTCCTCGTAATTTCTGTTACCGGAAACGGGCTTATCATATGATATATAAGATTCACCAAGCCCATTCTAAATTTGAATATTTAAACAATTGTTCATGTTGAATTTCTAATATTCTAACAGAAATAACCGTTCATGCTTCAAACAGACGGGAAAAACAACTCTTCATTTTATTAGCTCTGACACAGTTTTTCTTTAATTTAAAAAATCGAATAAAAAATTAGAAATTCCAGCTTGGAGGTACATATGTTGGTTCACTGGGACTACTAGTTTTAAAATTTAAAATTCCAGTTTTTAGGTACTCAACTCACAGGGGCTACCAGTTTTAAAATGTAAAATTCCACCTTTTAGGTACACATGTTGATTCACAGGAACTATTAGTTTTAAAATGAAAAATTCCAGCTTTTAGATACACATGTTGGTTCACAGTGTGTTATTTTTGTTAAAAGTATTACTTATAATATAAATTTAATAGTCAGTTGACTATTACATCTTCAAATATATAATAGCGTTGACAATTTTACTGTTTATTTGTTTTAAATTTCATTCACAACTCCTAAAGTTTTGAATATTCATTATTTATTTATAATTAAAATATATATTAGGTTTATAATCTATTTACCTTTATTTCACTATATAAATTTTTTTTATCTTTATTTTGATTTATAAACTGCCAACCCGCCATGTCTATTATTTTTGTTGGTAGGTGATTTTAACGCTATCTGCTTTAGAGAGTGGTTTATTTCGGAACTGTTATGATCTTAATTTATTTTATGTTCTTGGATGCTTATAACATCTGGCTGTCATTTGAAGAAATAATTGCCCCTAGCGGAAGAGATTATTATTCTCGTTTGATTTTTTGGTGCCAAATTTAAATTAATTTTAAAGATGACTTATGTTCATTTATCTAAATTATAATGTTTTGTTATCTTTATAGTAATACTTTCACTATTTAAATAGCTAAGATTTTTTTTTCTTCTTTGTTATAAATCTCGGCGACTATTATTTTCTCCTAGGCCGGAGATTGTTTATTTAAAAACAAAAAGAACATGTTTGTGTTTTGTTAAAGTTTTTGTTTGTTGATTCGAAAATTGTTTTAGGAAGCGTAAGGAAGGACCCGATCTGGGGATCCTTTAATGATATTTTGTAATGGTTAATTGTAATTTTCATTAGCCAAAACTTCACTAAAAGTAAGGATTAACCTTTGAGGAAGGTCAAGTGTGAGTTTACAGGGAAGATTTAGTTGGAATTTAAGGTCTGGAATTTAATTATTGCCGGAGCCTTGGGTCAACATTCGCAATAGATCGGATATTTTTGGGTGAGATCAAATTCATCTATAATCATCCTGTTCAGGATTTAAATAATTGACTATAATACCTAAAATTATTAAAGAAGGTTAAATAACTACAGTTGCCAAACCATAAATATTACAATTTGTCAACCTCACAGCAATATTTTGTTTATTAAAGAATCATAACATTATTGTTACATATTATATAGGATAGTTCTTTTTTTCTTGTTAAAATCCTGTTATTTTATTTAAAGAAATATTCCTGTGTCAATAATTATATATATATATTTTTATCTTCACAATTAAAGTGAGAGTTTAACATTTTTATGTATTGCTCAACAATACTTCTATTAATTTTATAACATAGGAGGCATGCCTTAATAAGGGGGGTTTATTTAAGGATATCACTTACAACAATTATTACAATCACTCTTTAAATTTAATTGTGTCATTTTTTATATATTACATCAATGTACATTGTATTTTTTTTTTAACTTGCATCTCATGCATAGATATTCTCAGTAGATTGGATGCCCAGGGCAAGAATAATAATCCGCTTCAGGAAGTTCTTCGGTTGTAAGTGTCCAACTTGAGTTAAAACTTTAGGTAAAGTCCAGGGGTCTTGAGAGAAAGGGTTTTCGTCTTACTGCTGAGCAGTTTATGGGGATAAAGTTATTTAATAATAAAATCTACCTACCTTACAAAACAAAAATGGTTGGTAGTTGGCACCCAACATTATATATATTATAAATTAAATAAAATGCATTCGTATATTCATACAGAATAAGAATAAAAAATAATAATAATAATTAAAATAAATATAAATATATATTTATTTTGTTGTCACCACAACAGGGACTACTAGTTTTAAAATATAAAATTCCAGCTTTTAGGTACACATGTTGGTTCACGGGGACTACTAGCTTTAAAATTTTAAATTCCAGCTTTTAGGTACACATGTTGGTTCACGGGGACTACTAGCTTTAAAATGTAAAATTCCAGCTTTTAGGTACACATGCTGGTTCACAGGGGCTACTAGTTTTCAATGTAGGACCTCACCTTGCGGTAGATATCAGGTAACATTCATGATAGACAAACTCTTCATTTTATTAATGTAGATTGTGTGTGTGTATACTATACTCTTTGTACAATATATCATATTATGTGTGTGCCTTATTGCAAAACTGTTTGATATATTTCGGCTGGTGGATCAAGTAGATATATACATATTATAGACATATACATTATTACAATATGTAATTATTATGCCCCATGTTTGTTTGGGGCGCCGGTTAAAGTGATACCATTTAATTAGCTGATAATTGCCCCGCGATCGAGCACTAATTAAAGCAGTACGGAATTTCGATCTGATTATTTCTAAGATGTATTTTAGTTGAATAAATAAGACTTTTAATGTTGCACACGATTTACTAAAGTGATTTCATCTTCGGCACTGAAGATATAATTTTATATGATACAGTTTAGTTGAACTACAGATTATTTCTCTGTAACATTACACGTTCCGTGTTTTGAGTGCCGTGCTGTGTAGATTTATGGGACTACTCTCTATCTTACCGGCACTGTTAATGTATTATGTTACTGCTATTTTTTCTACCGGCACTGTTATTATACTACTATGTCAAGTTACGTTACTGCTATATATTCATACGCACAAAGGCTTATTTATAACCTACCCCTTGCCTCTTGGACCCCTTGTGACCAGTGTCAAAACCAACTAATCGAAAGCGTCCTGGCGACAGGTGTTGTGAAGGCTAGCTTCCTATTAGGTAGAGGAAGCTGGCGTCACTTGTTTTTGGTAAACACTACAGAGTTAATTTTTGAAAGGAAAAAAAAAAATAGTTTTAATGGTGCAATTCTTCGACACTATTTCTGAAAAGCGCGTGATTCTCCATGAATGAAGTATTAAAAGGATATTTTACATACAGTTTATTGAAGAAAAATACCTTCATCCATGACTTTTTTACAAATATGAGATAGGTCCAAATCAGTATCCTTACAACATAATATATACATATATGTATCACATACAATTCAATTACTTAATGGGTTTTTTCAAGTAAATATAATTACTATACGATAAAATGACAAAATATGAGCATACGAGTAGATGTGCATTTTAACCTTGAATATTTGTTACTGTGGAAGCTTCGTAAATGTCAAGTGTTATTTAGGAAGCAAAGTTGAAACTGACTAATACTAAGGGGAGTCAACATATTCATAGACCCGCATACCCATGGATATTTTTTAGAAACGGCAATCAAACAAACAATATTGGTTGTAATTAGCAATTTTTATTTTGGTCTTGGAAAACTATATCAGGTTAAAGTTAAGTACAATGTAATTTGTAAATTATCTCTTAGATAGCACCACCATGTGGTCTGGCTGGGATTCTCCAACTCTGTGGTGTGTTGCCGTCAGGAGAAGCTGGCAACATCGACGAACCAGCATTGCAAAGCTCGTCCTAGGATTGACCACATGAAAACAAGAGAATGAAACACTATTTCCCAATAAGTTCGTAGCAATGCAGTTCTCTCAGATTTGATTACTCCCTATAAACACAGACCCGCTACACCGGCTATATTACTCCCTTTAAACACAGACCCGCTACACCGGCTATATTACTCCCTCTAGACACAGACCCGCTA
>CABFWB010002707.1:43364-76724 GCA_902151455.1 Timema bartmani | reverse complement strand
GCCCTATCTATACTCCGGCACAGCCTCTGACTAGTCTCTCCTTATCACATGGCCCTAGCTATACTCCAACACAGCCTTTGACTAGCCTCTCCTTATTACACTGCCCTATCTATACTCCGGCACAGCCTCTGACTAGCCTCTTCTTATCACATGGCCCTAGCTATACTCCAACACAGCCTTTGACTAGCCTCTCCTTATTACACGGCCCTATCTATATTCCGGCACAGCTTCTGACTAGTCTACTTAGCACACGGCCTCTAACAGACCTCATGGGGAGCAACATGTAGACCACTGCATTATCTTTAGATTTGTCTCATTTCTATTCTAGTCAGGTGCGACAACTCAGTTAAGTCTGTAGAGCACCTGCTTACAAGTTACGGAGCCCGGGTTCGATTACGACATTGCCCCGATATGAATCATTAGTGAAATTGGTGCTCCGTATTTCACACTGGTGAATTAACTTTTGGGAGACTAAGTATTGTGTATTTGTATTAAATTAGTCTGTAAGTTGTGTGCTGATACAACAGCTTGTTTAGAAAGTGTACGTCTGGTGTGGTGGAGTAGTTCACTGAGAGCTTGTACACAGGTATAGATGGTGTGGGGGAGTAGTTCACTGAGAGCTTGTACACAGGTATATATGGTGTGGGGGAGTAGTTCACTGAGAGCTTGTACACAGGTATAGATGGTGTGGGGGAGTAGTTCACTGAGAGCTTGTACACAGGTATAGATGGTGTGGTGGAGTAGTTCACTGAGAGCTTGTACACAGGTATAGCTGGCGTGGTGGAGTAGTTCACTGAGAGCTTGTACACAGGTATAGATGATGTGGTGGAATAGTTCACTGAGAGCTTGAACACAGGTATAGATGGTTTGGTGGAGTAGTTCACTGAGAGCTTGTACACAGGTATAGATGATGTGGTGGAGTAGTTCACTAAGAGCTTGTACACATGTATAGATGATGTGGTGGAGTAGTTCACTGAGAGCTTGTACACAGCTATAGATGATGTGGTGGAGTAGTTCACTAAGAGCTTGTACACAGATATAGATGATGTGGTGGAGTAGTTCACTGAGAGCTTGTACATAGCTATAGATGGTCTATTGTCCAGTGCGCAGGCGCACTGAGTGATTAGCCGGGGGTCATGCAGCCACGAAAGGTCAATCTGACCCTGTCAACAATCTTAGAACCAGTTCTGTCATCTATTCAACAACACAGATTAAATTGTATTGGCTTTTAATTTGCTCACAACATGTCTCCACAGCATATTCAAAACGACTTGAAGGTTCCCTCCCACCTCCCTGTAGCTATTTGCGTGGGGAGCTCAGGAACCATTCTAGAATCCCTTGGTTCGATCCTGGAATTTTGCTTCTGAGGACGTTATTACCAGAAACATTATAAAATAGTTTGCAATAACAGTTTTCATCTCACACTCGCGTGTCGACTACAGCGTTCAGTGGTTGAAGATGTTACTAGTACTAGTCTGTTATAGAAGGACTGCGCCAGCTTCTGGAAGTGGTCCTTGATGGTAGACATCTCCAGGTCACGAAGCAGAGTCACATTGCGAACGTACCAGGGTGCGTCCACAATGAACCTCAGACATTGGTTTTGGAATGCCTGTATCCTCCTCATATACGTGTCCACCAGATGACCCCAAGTGGGACACGTATAGTCGAGGACCGGCCTGAGCAAATGCTTGTACAGAGTCAGACCATTCCTTGTAGACATAACGCTATGCCTGTTAAGCAGTGGGCCTAGGACTCCCAGCCTTTGCCTCGCCTTGTTAAGTCTTTCAGTGCAGTGTAGTCGCCAGGTCAGTTTGGTGTCCAACGTAAGTCCCAGGTACTTAGCACTGTTCGCCCATCTGATCTGTTTACCGGACAGCCAGTGAGGGGATGGCCTGTAGTACTTTCTTTTCCATGCGAAGAACACTGCTGTGCTCTTCTTCACGTTGATATTCGTCCTCCAGGTGGTCAGCCACCCTTTCAACTGCACCAGATGAGTCTGGCGTCTCCTCTCCCCCAGCGGAGTCTTCCAGGACGTCCTCATACAGTGCCTGCCACTCAGTTGGCGTTCCAGAGTACGACCGTGAGCTCCTTCAGAACTGTTGGTCCTCTATTCGGGTGTACTGCCATGAAAGACCAGGTAGAGGACGATGTGCTCCATTACCAGGTGGCCACAATTGATCCTCGGAGGAGCCTGGACCTTCCTCAAGAGGCTCGATAAAAAGTCCCAAGGATCCAGTCCCGGTTTCTCTTTGAGAAGTTCGATACAAGTTTTGAATTTGGCAGCCTCATCCTTTGGGATGGGGTTTACGGGAATAGAGAATCAAGGGGGAGAAAGGTGTAAGGGAGTGCGGGAGTGGGGGAATAGGGGCCAGCCAGAGCCTGGCTTGGGAGTGAGTTCCTGAGCAGTGTAGACACTTTGGGGCTGATCACCTCTCCTCCAGTCAACCGCCCCTCTTGTGATCACCATCAAAGAACCCACATCTCAGACTGTCACGGCAGTACTTCCTCACATGACCGAACTGGTTGCAGTTCTTGAACTGGATGGGGCCACCGGGTGTTCTGTACTTCTCCACCGATATGCGGAGCCCACGCAGGACTGTGAGAGTATACAACTTTGCGGTGTGCTCCCTGGGAGTCATATTGACAACGAAGTTCGGCAATGTCTACTTCTCTCTGGTCTTCCAGTCACGTTTTCATTTATAGAGCATCTGGCTGGTGGTTTTCACTGGAAATCTCATCTCCACCAGCTCTCCATGGACGTCATCTGGCATTGTGTTGACCACAATCCTGACCAAACGCTTCTTGCCCAGCTCGTAGGACCAGTGCTGGACTTCTAGACTAGGAAAAAGCCTTTAGAGGACTTGGTAAGCTCCGTCCGAACCACACTGGAGTCTCACGCTATCTCCCGATTGCCTTATAGTCTTCACCGGCTCTTGAAGCTCGGTACGAATGACCCTCACCACCTTGGAGTAGTCCTCTACATCACACAGGAGGATGGGAGGGATCCTCCCCTTGACCTTGTTGGTAGGCCGAGAACCACTGGGGGCTTGTTAGGGGTGGGGAGAGTATCTTGAGCTGTTACCCTTAGGCTACTGCCGCTTCCCACCTTGTCCCGACTTGGATGCACTCTGACCCGGGTCACCTTTCCTTGTGTTTCCACCGTCAGAGGAACCGCCTAAATGCTCAGGGTTGCCCCCCGGTAGTCCCTTGGCGTTGCCAGTCTTCCCCCTTCGACAGGGGTTTATGGTCTGAAACCCTTCAAACTCATCATCCGGTCCCTAGCTCGACTCAGCACGCATTAACGAGAGGTCCTTGTCTGAGCTCAGTTCCTGTACGTCCACGGGCTCGCAAGAGCTGTCAACGAGAGGTCCTAGTCTGAGCTTAGTCCCTATATGTCCACGGGCTCGCAAGAGCTGTCGACGAGAGGTCCTAGTCTGAGCTCAGACCCTCTATGTCCACGGGCTCGCAAGAGCTGTCAACGAGAGGTCTGAGTCTGAACTCAGTTCCTGTACGTCCACAGGCTCGCAAGAGCTGTAAACGCGTGGGTAACGCTTAGCCCAGTTTTCATAATCCGACGAGAATTCAGCCGAGCACTTCTTTCCACACGACCCCGCTTGAAGTGAGGTGCTGGTGCTAATGCAGCTCTTTGGGACCTTTGCTGTGACATGCGCGTCGTTGCCGTAATCTGCGGTCTTTACCAGCGAAGGATTGCTAGGATTCGCCTGGTCAGGACTTCCGTTGGCACCGTTATGTTTCCACCCATCGTGCTGACAGGAACTTTCACCTTCATTGCTGGTTTTTGGGCTGGAGAGCCTTAAGTGAGTCTCCAGTACTCGTTGGCCATCAGTGGCACGCACACCTCCTAGAATTTGACTGGCCTTCATCAGCATCGCTACCGACGCTTTAGGGGGCTGGCACTGATCCCCGAGCTGAGACCCGAGGAAGCCATACCGGATGCAGCGGTAGCCCAGAAAGAGCTGAATCGTCACTCGCCCTGATTAGGGTCAGTGGCTCTTGGTGACAGCCGACAATGGCACGATCGCCTCCGGTAGCTGGAGAGGTCACGTCTGCAGACTTGTTGGTCCTCGAAAGGGCCGCAACCGCTAAAGACTCGATAAAATTGAAACAGCAAATCGTTCGGAACGCAGGAAGTTAAACCAACTAGGCCACAGACAAATAATATACCCAGACACCCAACCTGCAGGTTAAAATGGCTGCGCTCCTTTTGGCAGCTTGAGTCCTTCTCCACTAGGATCGCTGCGGTTAGTCCTATCATCACCCAGCAGTGACACTAGCGAAGCCCAGTATTGAAGGACTCAAGCTGGCAAAAGGAGCACAGCGAAACTCCCGTAAGGTTGAGAGTCTGTTTCTTACTTGTCTGTGGACTAGGCACACGTAAAGAAGGAAGAACTACAGCTTGCCCTCCTATAGATGCCATGTGTGGAGCCTTTGTGGATCCATTGAGCCATGTGTGGAGATAGTCACCCTGATGAGCTCTCCTTTTAATATTACATGAAGGTAGACTGTTGGGTTCACATAAAGGTAGACTTGTTGGGTAATCACATGAAGGTAGACTGTTGGGTAGTCACATGAAGGTAGACTTGTTGGGTAATCACATGAATGTAGACTTATTGGGTAGTCACATGAAGGTAGACTGTTGGGTAGTCAGATGAAGGTAGACTTGTTGGGTAATCACATGACGGTAGACTGTTGGGTAGTCACATTAAGGTAGACTTGTTGGGTAATCACATGAAGGTAGACTGTTAGGCAATCACATGAAGGTAGACTTGTTGGGTAATCACATGAAGGTAGACTGTTGGGTAAGAGTCTTTTTTGGCAGTAAGACAGGGAGTAGTGTGTGGGGTGCCTTAAAACCGGCCTTGATTGGCTGGATATATCACGTGACCACGAGCCCTCGCTCTCTGATTGGCTATTGGCTTTCTCCCTTCCCTTCTCCTCCCCTGCCTTTCTACCCTATTGCCCATTTTTAACTGTGTTCCAAACTTGTTTGTTCTTGTCCCCATTGGTTATTTATGTGTGCTCATTGTTTTTTATGTGTGCTCATTGTTTTTTATGTGTGCTCATTGTTTTTTATGTGTGCTCATTGGTTATTTATGTGTGAGAATTTGTTTTTTATGTGTACTCATTGGTTTTTCTATGTCTGGGCAGGATTGGAATGGATGTTGGAATTTATTTGTGGGAGTTTATTTTATTTACTGGTGAGGGAACGTGCAGTCCATGGGGTCGGGTGCTCCTCCCGCGGCGTGTTGGCATCGCGGCCGAGGGAGGGAACGTGAAGCACGAACTTCTTCTGACGTTCGTTTAGCGTAGAGTGCGAACAGCCGGCAACGATCAGCTGCCTCAAGACCCCCTTTCACTTCCCCTCACTTCGTCATACCCTTCTTCGCGAGCTCCATATTTCAAATCCCTCGGGGGTAGGACGCATTTGGAAGAGAAACTTTTATGTCGCAATCGGCATGGAGGATTGAACCCTTAGCGAGAGTTGTTAACCCTAAACTTGTTATAAATGTTGAAATTGGGTAGCAACGACCTTATCGAAGAGTCAAGAAAGAGTTTAGCAGATAGCCTGGGCGATGACTCTTCCCTCCAAGACAGGGAGCGTCGTGAGGGACGCCTTTCAGGACATTTTCAAACAAAGTGGCCGTAAACCTCTAAGTTTACAGACGGACAAGGGGACAGAGTTCATGGCACGTCTAGTCCTGAAATTTCTCAATAAAGAAGGTGTGTATTACTACATCACTCATAATCCGGACGTGAGGGCAAGCATTGTGGAACGATTCAATAGAACTCTGAAAGGGCGCATGTGGTGCTACTTTACCAAAAATAACACGTATCGCTATGTGGAGGTCCTCCAAGATCTCATCGACGCTTACAATGGCGCCAAACATTCTAGTATCAAGATGGCGACAGCAGACGTTTCAGAAACCAAGGTGCTTCAAGTCAGAGATAATCTGTATGGCAAACGGCGCCCAAACTTGATTAGTAAGCCAAAACTCAAAGCCGGTGACACGGTGCGTATTAGCAAATAAAAAATGTTGTTTGAAATGGGCTACGAAAGCAACTGGAGCTAAGAAATGTTATGTCAGCAGTGTCGTGTTGCGACAACCATTCATCTACAGTTTGACCGGTCTTAACGGCGAGGAGGTGGAGGGAACGTTTTGCGAACCCGAATTGCAACGCGTACGTCTTCCCGAAATTTTTTAAGTTGATAAATACTACGTGTCAAGGGTAAAGGCGCCAGAAATAAAGTGTACGTGCAGTGAAAAGGTTACCCAGCCAAGTTTAATTCTTGGATTCCTGCCAGTTACGTCAGCCCCCTACCATGAAGGTCCAGTTTTACATCACTTTGCCAAGCGACAGCTTTATGGGATGAATCCCAAAATATACCCTCGCGAATTTCACCACTCAGCTACCCTACCGTCTTACGCTCGATGAACAATAATAAGTCGCTCTCACCGAATTCCAATATCCATGTTCTTTCACCACCGTACCTGAGGGCCAAAATATTGTATGGTACAATTGGGTTGACGCTAACGGTGTGGAATAAATATTCAAGGATCACATCCCACCAGAAAATTACAGCACTATCCATGAATTGGTCAAAGCCCTAAACGATGTAGAGGCGTTTAAAGGGGATTTCGGAGTTGTATTCAAGTACACAAACCCTAACAAAAAAGTGGACATTGTTTCTTCTTCACCAAATATACAGCTGCTGACTCTATCTAGTCAACTAAGTCTACAGCTCTGTTTCGATCCTAATACTAATCTGATCAAAGTCCCAAAGTCACCGTACGCTGCCAACATTCTACTAGGCTTGCCCTCGCAAATGTACATCTACACGGATAGCGTCAATCCTCAGCCCGTGGGTGACATTGTGGCACCGCTTTTACGTATCATCGGTATCAACAACACATACTATCTCTACGGCATACAAAAGACAGTTAGCTATACTCCGTTGCACTACGTGCCCGTATTTAGAAGGGAAATTGAAAGCCTGGAAATCAATATAAGAACAGACACTGGTGAACCAGTACCATTCTAGTTTGGAAAAGTGTGCGTGAAACTTCATTTTTGACGCTGCTCAACATGAACTGTCCCTAATAAAGATACTACGTCAACCAGGATGGAACAGGAATATCTTCGATCTACCACGGTGTTCCCTATCAACGCGGGCATGTAATAGGAAGTTTTTTCAGTGGCCTTTTCGATAGCGTTGTACCTTTGCTGAGAAGCGGCGCTAAGGCCATTGGAAAACAGGCGCTTCATACGGGTATCGACGTGCTCTCCGACGTCACCATTCAGCGTCGTCCTTTCAAATAGGCCCTACGGCAGCGTGTCGGCGAGGATGGAACAAACCTGAAACGCAAGGCAGAGCAGAATATCGACACGCTGATGACCAGCTCAGGCTATAAAGGGCGTCGTAAGAAGCACCGACGTCAGTCTTCTGTCGTTGCCCGACGTAAAAAGGTCAAGATAGAAGCGGTAGATACTTTCAGTTGCAATGTCATTTCTACACCCCCAGTCCTGCAAGTGTGCCTGCAGTGAACTCGATCTTATTTCCGTACCACCCTCGCAAACCAGTCTTGAAAGTGGACAATGGCTCCAGTACAAACCTGCCTCTTACCTCACCAATGATTCACCCATTGAATTTACCGTTACCGTTCAAGGCGAGTTCTATATCGATCTTTCCCAGACCATGCTCTATCTCAGGGCGGCTATCATGAAACCCGACGGTTGTGCTTTCACCAAGGTGGATCAAATCGCTCTTGTCAACAACTGGTTGCATTCGCTATTCACACAGGTGGATGTATTTTTAAACCAAAAACTAGTCTCACCACCCAGCAACACTCATGCTTATAGATCGTACATTGAGACGCTGCTCAATTACAACAGTGAATCCAAAATAACACATTTTACTTGCGGTCTGTGTTTCGCAGACAGCCCCGAAACCTTTGAGGAGGTTAACGCTGGCAATAAGGGATTTGAGGCCCGTCGCAGTCTCACCGCAAAAAGAAAGACGTTGGATCTTTTGGGTTATCTACACGGTGATGTGTTTTGTACCAAGTAAATACCTTTTGAACGGTACCGAACTCAGAATCAAGTTGGTTCGTTCCAGAGACAGGCTTTTCTTATGGCCGTCCCTGAAATCCTGCACATTAAGGTTCACATCGTTGAAGCCTGTCTTCTAGTGCAAACTGTCAAAGTAGCACCTTCTATACTGTTGGCACATGCCAAGGCATTAAACGTCAGTCCCGCAAAGTATCCCATCACACGCGTGGAAGTAAAAACACTCACTATTCCTACGGGTGTGCAAGGGAAATCACTGGACAACGTATTCACCGGACAGTTACCCAAACGATGCATCGTGGGATTTGTATCAATCGCTGCGTTCAACGGAGACGGCCCCAAGAACCCGTTCAACTTCCAAACCTATGGCATGAACTATTTATCGCTGTACGTGGACGGGGAACAAGTGCTGTCTAAACCGTTACAGCCCGATTTTTCAAACGGCAACTATGTCATGTCCTACCATACACTTTTCTGGAACGGGTATCTATTTCATGAACAAAGGTAGCGACATTCACACGGGAAGCCTTCCCTAAGGGATATCATCTCATGGCTTTCGATCTCACACCTAATCTGTCCGCCCACATGACATCGCGTTGGAATTTGACGAGGCGTGGTTCTCTGATCATCGAAATGAGTTTCACCAGAGCTCTCACCGAAACCATCAACTGTATCGTGTACGAGGAGTCTTCCAATATAATCACCATCGACAAAGACAGAAAAGTCGTGACCGATTATGGGAGTTAATATAAGCGACTTCTCGCCCCTTACCCCATCATTTAAATCATGGACTTCATTGTAGATTTCCAGATCTTCATCGATGACAGAAAAGAATTTATCGTCAAGGAACTGAGTGTTTTATCTGTATGCGGTACATTACTTCAACATTGGGTGCTAAAACTCCCATACGCTATCGAGGAACTTTCAGCCGCTGCTAAAAAGCAAGCTTACTATATCTCAACAAATTGCACGGTATTACCTGGGATAGCGGCGATGTGGATTACAGCCTGCTCGAATCCCTCATCTCCCGTATCACAACGCGTGCAGAAACCGTTTACGTCAAGGGGGCAGAAAAGAAATAGTTTTTAGCCAAATATACGCCTACGCCTGTCGTAGACCTGTATGACAGAGGTTGTTATTCTTTGAAAACACTTAAATTGGTCCACACCATGTGCATGGCACATAGTTCTATTTGTAATTTCTGTTTGGCCTCCATCGTTTGGGAACTTCGAGATTGTATTATTGATGATGGACACGCACACCATAAGACGTGCGCTGAAAACAAACCCGTGGTTCCGTTCTCTACGGTCGGGTGTTTTTTCTGCTGATCAACTACCCGCAATAATAGCGCGACCTGCCGCTCTCGTTATCAACACGGATACACACACCAAGTTTTGGACGCATTGGGTCGCCATCTGTATCGACAAGAACGGCGTGGAAGAATATTTTGACAGCTATGGTTTTCCACTCCGTATAAAGTCACATCTGGCATTTATACGCAAAAACACTTCCCGCTCGTCTCATATCATGATACAACTTCAAAGCATAGCCTCAGACGTTTGTGGCCATTACTCTCTCATGTACCTTCTCTATCGCGCCCAGAACATTCCAATGAAAACTTTCCTAACCCTATTCTTGCCCAACAATCATACAGGCAATGACGCTAAGGTGGTGAGATATTTTATTACAACACATTTTTCAAGACGCTAGGGTCCTGCCGCCCCTCAAGAGGCTGCGTCCAATCAGCGTGCGCCTATAAAAGGGGCGTGCTCGCCATAGCCATGACAGTCGTCGAAGCCGCTCACCATCACCAGTATTTTCAACACTTTGTTTCCGCTGGATGAAGTCGAAGCCAAGCGAGTCATCGTCGGCATGAGCGTCAAGAACAATTTTATGCCCTATGTCCAGCTGGAAAATTGTGTAGGGAACTGTGCGGTGTTTAACCGTATATAGTGGCAAGAACTGGGCTACTACAAGTTGGTCATATCAATGTTTTTCAGCAACACGCAGCCTCTTCAGAAGATTAGTCTGACTAATCATGAAATCTCTCTGAGACCGTATGATCTCTCGGTGACCGTATGGTCGTCATCAGCGAGAAACAAGACGCCGGACTCAAATGGGTCACCTATCTAGCACCTAACTGGGCGCGTCTTTGTGATGTGTGGGACCTCATCGACGTTGCCATCGACCGACGGGATATGTGGTTGACACCCATCGCACGCTATTGAAACGATTTGATTGACACACTCGTTGTGAATGTATCTGACATGCTAACACAATCAGTGGATGTCATCAACATCGAACAGGCTACGGTGAAAACGCACATCAGAAACCTGGATCTTATCAGTGCTAGTTACTATACACGTCAAGTCGTTGGTTTGGACTATTACATACTAGATTGTGAACTAAAAACAATTTTATTAACGCATCTAAGAGACACTGTAGAAAAACGTATGAACGAATATATGAGTCATTACTGTAAAAGTGTATAGTAAATATTATGTATGTCTGTGAAACCTTTAATGTATAATAAATATATGTTTGTAATATCGTGTTTTATTCACGCAAAACCTGTCTTTCCCTTACACGTAGGGTAACCAGATATGAGTATCGACTTGTCGAGCCGGCAAACTGGCACCAAGCATGAACAGGGTGAAAGACCTCACGGTCACAATCTATCCATGTCTTAACTTGTCTTGTCGAGCCGCCAAACTGGCGCCAGGTATAAGTCATCAGGGTTGCAACATCGGGAAACCCATTGTCACATAGAAGGGGAGGGTTGCAGGGTCAATGACCTCATGTACTAGTTCACGGTTTCAAGGTCACGATCTATTCCTCTCTCAACTTGTCTTGCCGAGCCGCCAAACTGACACCAGGGTTGCAATGACGTCACTGGGAAAACCCCTTGCCGGGGGGAAGGGGAGGGTTGTGACACCATAATAGATTCAGGGGCTTGTGAGAGGGAGCCATTGCCGGATGCTCAATCTCTACGCTACGCTGCCGTCAGGAGAGGTTCATGCTGCGTGCTCCCTCCCTAGTCAGCGATGCCGACACGCCACGGGAGAAGCACCCAACGCCGTGGACTGCACGTTCCCTCTACCAATAAATAAAATAAACTCCAATGATGCCCGTCCAAATCCTACCCAGACATAAAAAAAAATGCTCACACATAAATAACCAATGAGCACACATAATGAAATAATGAGCACACATAAATAGCCAATGAGGACAAGAACAATCAAGTTAGGAACACAAGGGAAAGGAGTCGCGAGGGGATGGGGGAGGGAAAGGGAAAGGGAAAGCCAACAGCCAATCAGATAGAGAGGAGGCGTGGTCACGTGATCTAGCCAGCCAATCAGAGCCTGTTTTAAGCCACCCCACACACTACTACAGTGACATTGTTCTGGTTATTCCGGAAGTCTGTTTTATTTTGTCATGCTGGCTGTTGTAGACTTCATAAACTTTTGGCCTCATTCTTTAGACACAATAAATCTGTGATAACAAGCCACAAGTGAGGACAAGGTGCACCGGTCGTAGTCAAGTGGTCAGGGAATCACGGGTTTTGGTTCCATCCGTTGCTGGTGTATAATATTGTGTTTTTGTGTGCACAATACACAATTATGGCGATATTGATTGTTACAGTCAAGACTTAATTTAGTTTGTAATGTATTCAAATTAACCATTTGATGGACCGTGGGCTGGCTTCACGTCTTCTTGCCCGGCCGATGTATTCGCATATTTACACTAACGGGGTATGGAAAAGAAAGGTGGAATTATCAGAAATGTATTCACATTTGTGGGAAGGAGTGGTGGGAAAACACTTTGTAGAAAACTGCTCATACAACCTGGACGAGATTTGAACCCTAACCTCCTCGTCACAAGGAACCAGATTTCATTTACTGCTTGGTCTGCATGATCACAGATGCTCTTCTTGATCACAAGTATATATATAATTTAACCAGTTAACTTTAAAAAATGATCTAAACATATTTGCATTTTATTGAACAACATTAAACCAAAAACTATAATTCAATAAATACATATTTGTACTTCCGTTTCCAACTTTGGAACACGCTAACATCATTTTGGAATTTGAAGGCACATTTCTCCCCACGTGAAATTAAACACCTTCGGAATTTGCAGATCATAGAAGTTCCTTGAAATCTGTTTCAAACTAGCAAGATGTTCACTTTTATTAAGCCTCTAGTCCACGGAGATAGCACTAAATGTGGCCTTGAACCTATCTTTAAACTCTCCATTACATTGAGATAGCACTAAGTGTAGCCTTGAACCTACCTTTAAACTCTCCAGTACATGGAGATAGCACTAAATGTAGCCTTGAACCTATCTTTAAACTCTCCAGTACATGGAGATAGCACTAAATGTAGCCTTGAACCTATCTTTAAACTCTCCAGTACATGGAGATAACATTAAATGTAGCCTTGAAGAGACGGACAGCCCCAATCATTAATACGAGCTCAAATTAGCGACCCTATTGCACTAGGCAAATTTGTTGCGTGCAACTAGTTGACAGCCAGTTGACCGGCGCTTGCAGCTCCACAAATTGTTATGTGCAACTAGTTGCTGCCACCATTAGTGAGCGTCATCTCGTAAAAATGGAGTCGAGAAATCAGGAACTATTTCTTCTTGCCTTGCTTAGGTCCCGTCTATATTTTATTGTATAAGTAATGATACTATACAGTGGTATTTGTGGTGTTTTTAACGTCATGGCTCCCAAGCCGAAAGGGAAATCGGAAGCCCTCCAAAAATTTTTCAAAACTTCGATGCCCTTTGAAGCTATTTAGAGTGGTCCACATTTGGAAAAATGTACGAAAATTATATTCTTCTAGAAGTTATTTGGAGTGGTTCTCAACCAGGAGATTTTTTTTTAGTTTGGAGTTTTCTAGAAGCTTCTTAAAATGGTCCTCACCTGGAAATCTTTTGAAATTTATTACTTTTATATGCTATATAAAGTGATTTTCCTTTAACACATTTTTTAAAACTAGATGCTTTTATAAAAATTTTAGAATGGTTAATTATTGGAAATTTTTAAAAATCTAATGTCTTTGGAAGATATTTTTAGTTTAAAAAAATTGTAGTTAGTGTTTAGTGCACACAACCAAAGAAATATTTCTTACATTTATGTAGGTGCCACGGGTCTTACTATTATTATTATTATTATTAGCACCGCGTCTTACTACCCGTTTGGGTTATACGCACTTACGCTAATGTGTAATGGTAGGGTGATTGTGAGATGAAATGGAGGACCTACAGTTTAACGTGGAATCCGAACCACGGTGGAGGCCTGGCATTCCTCACATTCACAAGTTGTGAATAATACACGTCTTGTCAGAGGTGAAGGAAGGGTTTGGCAATCAGATAAATCTGTGCCGAGACCGAGGATTGAACCCCGGACCCTCAGCACAGAAGTCTAACACCTTACCCCTAGACCACCAGGTCTGATTTGCAGGATATACAATAAGGATACTGTAAGTGGAGGGCATAAAATACATGAGAGGAAAACCTTTACATATCAAAATGTCTTCCTATAATACTTAATCGAGGAAATATCTCTGAAATACAGATAAAATGTTCGTTTGAAAGTTTTAAGTAAAAAAACACAATTATTGATAGTTCGCATTGCAAGTAAGTTATTATAGGTACGCAAAACAGCCCATTACGAGGCTTTCTTTCACATTATGAATTTATTCTGGGCCTCTCGTCAGATACCCTCCTACACACTATAATGTAACTTAAGGCTAGTGATTAAACATTGGCCTTACATTCTGGTGTCCTTTCATTTTGAAATATATCATCCAGGGGAGCGGCTGGGGTGATTAAAATTTTAAACCCAGCTGATTTCTACTGATAAAATCTATTTATTTTACACACTTTTAAACAGCACTGATAAGGCCTAAACTTTAAAATTCTTTTACTTCCCCAGGTTTTCCCGGCCAAAGAATATTTACTTTCCCAGTATTTTACAATAAAAGCCATTGGCCAACATACATAATCTCATAATTTTCATTGCCTTCTATTAAATTATATTTAGCACAAAGATCATCAATAAATCACATTAGTTGGGGATAACACTAATAACTTAGACTTGGTAATGCTCTCTACCACGTATTTAACAAATTATTGCAAAATAAATAAATATAAAAACTTCAATGACATTTTATAATTTATCTGACTTCTCCTTGACTTTTCATGTCACATCCAATTAATTCACTTTTACAGGTTTTCTCTGTTTTCCCTATACACCCCGTTTGAGCTGAAAGGTAGCAGTCTTAGTCTCATGGGCGTAGGAAGAATTTAATTTTGGGAGAACTCCAAATTATAAGTATATGACATGATGTTAAGACTTCTGAGAAATAAGAAAATTATCTAAAAAGTGGGGGTGGGACCTTATTTGTATGATGGGGGGAAGGGGAAATATCAAAATGTATTTATTTTAGGAATTTTTTCTCTCCCAGTTAATGTTTAAAAATTGGATGCCCTAGAGAAAAATTTTTTATTAATTTTTCTTCCTCTCAGTTAATGTTTGAAAATTAGATGTCCTGGAACGTATTTGAAGTGGTCCTCAAAAGTGGAGAGTTTTTAAAAATTATATTAATTTAAGAGAATTAAAGCGTAGACCTCCCCTGATTTTTTTAATTTGTATAATGCTATAGGCTATTTGGAGTAGTCTTCCAGCAAATTTTTGAAAATTGGATGCCTCTAAAAGCTATTTAAAGTCTCACTATACCAGATTTTTTCGTAAATTAAATTCCCCGATCTCTGAAGATAGGGATTGCATGATCAAAGTAAGATAAATAGTTTCACAAACATTCTTTTGCGATCAACAGTAAATACTTTAGAAATGTTCGGGGAGATGTGAAGGGTTTGAACCCTATAATTACCCCCTCGCTACGCCCATGCTATATTTATATTGTATAATCTACGCGATAGTTGAACCATGCAAGGTAAGCCTGCTACCCTTCGTGGTAAACTAAGTGTAGGTCCCAAACCCTCTCAAGGCCCATATTGTGGAAGGCAACTTAATGGACCTTTAAACTAGGGTTGATTAAATATTAAGTATTTTTCTTACAAAACCATGCATACACAATCAAATATATTATCACATCAATATGTAACGTAGGTTTAAAAATAATAAAATATTGTTTTCAAACCAAAACATGAAAGCGCATTAATTTTATTGATGTCCAGCTTTTTAATTTTTTATTATTGATAAAAATATGGCAAAAATAAAACTTGAACTGTGGTTTAAAATCTGCCTCGTGTTAAAATTAAATTTACAATAATTATTTAACTGTGAGTTTTTTTCAATTTATTTCATCTGTGGCAAAAAGGTCAGTAAGTATTACCTTTTGACTTTACTTATATTCCATTCACGGTAGGAATTACTCTCTGAAAGGTCTTTTTTCCTACCAAAATCCTACTATATAATAGCTTTCTGGTAAAGAAAAAGGCCTTCCAGAAAACAATTCCTACGCTGAACAGACTTTACATGGTATTGATTATATTTAAGGCAATCACAACTAGGCCTAGTGTTAGTTACTGTATTTTTGTGAAAGAGTTTTTCCTCGTGTGAGAAAAATAAACTGCAAAAGTAGGGAATTTCAGTTTTCTATTAAATTAATTATAAATGTATGTCTTTATTACTTAAAATTACTAAACTGATGGTAACAGATGTATGTTTTATACACGGGTTTTGAATTTACATGAGAAATATTGGGGGGGCCTTAAGATAGTACCAGCCCCCGCCCCCAAGATAAAAACAAGGGGGACTCAAGCCCCCCTCCCTGCCCCCGCTGTTCCGGAGCTCCTGTGGATATTGTTTTCGTAACTTAGTGTCTGAATCCTGTTCGAGTACTAAATAGTATCTGTGGTAAGACGTCACGAACTGTTATCAGCCGGGTAACCGGTTCAAGTAACCTCTCACCTCGCGGCGGGGGATACTCTGTAACCGGTATAAACCGGCCCCTTAGCCGACCTTGGACCTAGGTACAAACCTCTCTCTCTCCCTCTGTCTCTCTGTCTCTCAGACAATTTCAGAACAGTTTTTAACCGTCGATCAACAAGAAGAGACGACATCTGAGAGCAGGTCGATATGGGGTCCTTGGTTCGATTCAGACCAGGTAAATAACGACTTTCTCTGTTTCTCTAAATTAAGCCCGAGGCTGTAAGCAAAGGTTCAGCTCCGTTTGTTTGCTTCAATCAGAGATCCTCCCAGAGGAGCTATAGTAGCTTTGTTACAACGGTAATGTTACACGATGAAAGGTTTCGGAAAGTCCTGAACGCCTCACTTGTATACATTATGTCATCAAGTGAACACCTCTAGATATATAAATACTCATTCCGGAATGTAGACCTTTAGAATCTTCCAAACCACTCGGCCAATTCCGGACTTCTACACAGACCCTAGTATCCATGTAGACACAACTGGACCTCTACACAGACCCTAGTATCCGTGTAGACACATCTATCAAAGACGGAGTTGTTTGTTCTGAAAATCTTCTGGAAAAGGGTAAACACCGCGTCCAATTAAAAAGCTGCTTGGCTTTGGCTTTTTAAATATTAAAGTATGATTGGGTAAAATTGGAGATTGCCCTTCCATATTGACGGTCGGGGGACTGGGTGTTGTGTCTTTTCTATAATTAAGCTAGTTTGTAAGTGATATGTGGAAATTGGACACACTACAGGGATGACGTCAAAGTGTGGGGATGGTGGTAGTTGCGTAACAAACCAAGCAGTGTACATGTTATTGAAAGTGGTGTATTGTTGCAGGTGGCGTGTGGCAGGTGCCCGCCTCCAGGTGGTGGGGTGGTGGTGCAATGGGTGAAATAGCAGAGGAGCTACGAGCAGCATCACCTGCGCTGGCTCACCAGGTAACCTTGCTTCATTTAGTAGCAACGTTCATACGCCAAGCAATGGAACATGAAAGCTCAGATTAAAATAGTGTCTCCCGGACTTTCCTCAGTTGAGTACCCCTTTCAGTGGCACGTCGTAACCAAGATACCCTCTCTGGTTCATGTCCTAACCAAGGTACTAATCTCTGTTTCTGTCCTAACCAAGATACCCTCTCTGTTCATGTTCTAACCAAGGTATCCTCTTTGTTCATGTCCTAACCAAGGTACCCTCTTTGTTCATGACCTAAACAAGATACCCTCTTTGTTCATGCCCTAACCAAGAAACCCTCACTGTTCATGTTCTAACCAAGACAACCCTCTTTGTTCATGTCCTAACCAAGGTATCCTTTTTGTTCATGTTCTAACCAAGGTATCCTCTTTGTTCATGTCTTAATCAAGATACCTTCTTTGTTCATGTCCTAACCAAGATACCCTCTTTATTCATGTCCTAACCAAAATCCTTCTTTGTTCATGACCTAACCAAGCTACCCTCTTTTTTCATGACCTAACCAAGATAACCCTCTTTGTTCATGTTCTAACCAAGGTATCCTCTTTGTTCATGACCTAAACAAGATACCCTCTTTGTTCATGTCCTAACCAAGATACCCCTCTTTGTTCATGTCCTAACTAAGGTATCGTCTTTGTTCATGTTCTAACCAAGGTACCCTCTCTGTTCATATCCTAACCAAGGTACCCTCTATGTTCATGTCCTAGCCAAGGTACCCTCTCTGTTCATGTCCTAACCAAGATACCCCCTCTGTTCATGTTTTAACCATGGTACCCTTTCTTTTCATGTCATAACCAAGGTACCCTCGGTGTTCATGATCTAACCAAGATACCCTCTCTGTTCATGTCCTAACCAAAATACCCCTCTTTGTTCATGTCCTAACCAAGATACCCCCCCTCTGTTCATGTTCTAACCAAGGTACCCTTTCTTTTCATGTCATAACCAAGGTAACCTCGGTGTTCATGATCTAACCAAGATACCCTCTCTGTTCATGTCTTAACCAAAATACCCCTCTTTGTTTATGTCCTAACCAACATACCCCTCTTTGTTCATGTTCTAACCAACATACCCATCTTTGTTCATGTCCTAACCAAGATACCCCTCTCTGCTCATGTTCTAACCAAGATACATCTCTCTGTTCATGTCCTAACCAAGATACCCCCTTTCTGTTCATTTTCTTACCAATATACCATCTCTGATTCATGTTCTAACCAAGGTACATTTTCTGTTCATGTCCTAACCAAGATACCCCCCTCTGCTCATCTTCTAAGTGATGTTTATGTTGCTACAGAGTGACAGTGAGGGTAGCAGCTCTAGTCAGGATGTGATGCCAGGACTGATTCTTGGAGCGACCGCGGCAACGACCCCCGGAATCACCTGCAGGTGCGTCTAACACACTTCTCATAGCCTGGAGTCTGGTCAGAAGGCCTAGACTAATAAACTTATCTGACAGTTAAAAAGTAACTAGTTCTACTTTCATGTATTCATAAGGAAAACCACGTGAACTCTATTAGTTAATGTTGACTTATTTACATTTATTTTCTATATTCTATTAAATGTTATTACTATGGCGTTTTGACTATACACGCCATGCTATACTAGAATGCACTGTATAAATCTATATACGCCATTCTATACTAGGATGCGCTGTATGAATCTATACATGCCATGCTATACTATGATGCACTGTATAAATCAGTTCTAAACGTTCCATGCTTTACTAGGATGCATTGTATAAATCAGTTCTATGCACGCCATGCTATAGTAGGACGCACTGTATATATATATATTCCCTAGTAGGGCTCGTATTTAAATCAGAAATTTCTGCATGTCCATCACAGAGACTGCCTTATGGCCGGCCACACAGAGTGCTACGCTATATGCTATGTTCGCTGTCTTAGCCCCATACTCTACTTGCACTGTTCAACTAAAACTGATTTCTCTTCGCTCAATGATAGGGTTACCATAATTTAACAGTCAAATTGAGGACACTCACATAATTTTAATTGGTAATAAAAAAGCTATACGGTGTTAAAACATAGGTTTTACTTATATAGTTGACTGTACACGTATATTTTTTTACTTCGGTAAACCTAAATAAAATACAAAACATTTAAAATGTTCTGTATTCTGCTATTTTTGTTATTATTAGTTCCATTTTTTGGAGGATGTGGAATGTGGATATTTAATTTATTTTTTAAAACATGATAATTTAATTTTAATAACTTAATTTGCAAAGCTAGGACCTGGAACTGCTTCTCTCTCATTAATCTCATCTGGCCGTGTATATTTCTCACTTGATGTAACTTTGTTCAAAAACTGTTTATCGGTTTTTATACGGTCAAAAACTCAACACAAGAAAACTTTGCATTTATTTTGACATTCAGTAGATCCCTCACTGTAGATACTTACAGTCGAATTCATTTTGGGCCCAAACTATTTTGACATTCAGTAGATGCCTCACTGTCTAGAAACTTGCAATCTACTTCTATCTGGGGCCCAAACTATTTTGACATTCAGTAGATGCCTCATTGTCTAGAAACTTGCAGTCTTCTTCTTCTATCTGGGGCTCCAAACTATTTTGACATTCAGTAGATGCCTCGTTGTCTAGAAACTTGCAGTCTTCTTCTTCTATCTGGGGCCCAAACTATCTTGACATTCAGTAGATGCCTCATTGTCTAGAAACTTGCATTCTACTTCCATCTGGAGGCCAAACGTTTCCCATCACTGAAAAAACCCTCTCCACCTGTGCACAAGTGCCTGGTATACTCATAATGAACTGTACTAATTTCACTAAATTAGTGAAGAACACATCACATTTTATTAACACATTAAAAATAGAAATCCACTTCTCTAGAGTGGAAAATTTTGGTGCATCTGCAGGTCTTAATGCCCACACTGATTTAAATTTGACCACAGTTTGATTCATTGTGGGACGATCAGCAAACAAGCCGTCAATATCTATAAAATTTAGAACTACACTGTTAACAACAATTGCAATTTCTTCTAATTCAAGGTTCCTACGGTCTAGAAAGCTATAGAAAGTCAGAGAAAAAAATAAGTCAGGAAAGCTTAAAAAATATCAGGTAAAGTCAAGGAAATGACAATTCATGTCACACTTCTATTACATCGGAAATTGTGAAGCCGCAGATGGAAGGTGTTGCCAAAAGTGAAAATAGTTTAGTGCCTTGAAGAAACCTAACACTTTTGCTATAAAAGATGATATAACTAAGGCAGAAGTCATTTGGGCTTTGCAATTTGTTGACAAAAAAAAGTATTTCAATTCGGGCAATAATTTAGGTAGGCCTACAATTTTTCAGTTGATATTTCCCGGGTGTTTCATTGCCAGTGGCTTTGCTTTTGGTGGAGACAAGGCTGCATATTTCACTGTGCATGGCGTGGCTCCATTCTTTAAGAACAATTTATTGGGCCACCTAAAATCATGTAACAACTTTGTAATTTATTTTGATGGAACGTTGAATAAGGTTATTCAAAGAGGACAAATGGACATTGTAATCAGATTCTGGGACAAGGAAAATCATAATATCGTCAGTTGATACTTAAACAGTGTTTTTTTTTATAGGAGCACCACTGAAGAAATACTTAAGCATTTCTTGGATGGTATTTCTCCTCTTCAACTCTCTAAGTTGGATGGCCCAAATGTCAGTTTAAAGTTTATAGCACTTCTTCAGAAACACATCAGATCTGTCACATACAATGAAGTATGTAGTTTGCTAAATCTGGGAACATGTGTGCTTCATGTTGTTCATGGTTCCTTGAGAACAGGAGTGGAATCTGTTGATTGGGATATAAGTAGTTTATTGTGTCACACCTACTACCTGTTCACTGACTCTCCAGCTCGTCGAGCATTGTTTACCCAGTTGACAAGGTGTACAAATTTTCCTTTGAAGTTCTGTGGTGTACAGTGGTTAGAAAATGCACAGTGCTTTCAAAGGGCATTACAAATTTGGGACCATCTTGTTAAGTTTCTCAAAGAAGCAGGGCTTTCCAAAACAAAACCTGTAGAGACATTGAAAAGAGCTGCCTGTGATCCATTCCTGAAGTGTAAACTAGCTTTCTACAAGACAATTGCAGATGAATGTCAGCCTTTACTTTTTGATAGGGTTAGATGTATTTTATCATTTTTCCATAATTTTCCCTGAACTGAATGGCAAGACGTCTGTTTTCTTATTCTTTTATGAGAGATCGGCTATAGGAGGTGGAAGCCGAAACAAATGTAATTAAATTAATATTTTTATATGTATAGTACCATAAAATTATCATGGAAATTTTGTGAGAAGTTGGTCAGGGGACTTGGGAAAATAGTCAGGGATAAGTCAGGGAGAATTTTTTACAAAACTCTAGGAACCCTTTAATTCATCCCAAGTTATATCAATTTCTAAATTAATCCACTTAAATGTTGCCAGCGTATCAAAACTGTTTTTCCACTTTTGTAAATACTGTATACATGATTCATAAAAGTTGACAATGTTTGCATAAAATTTGTCTGGTACAACGTCACCATCTGATTTCAGTCTGTTGATCAACTGTTTAGCTGAAAATGGAATGTATTTATTGACTTCCCTTTCTTTCAGCTTTGTTTGTGCATGCATTTGCTGCTTCTGTGGCAGTAATGCCATCAGATTCCAGCTTCATAATAACCTTTTGGAATCTGTTTTAAGTGATCCATGCAAAAACGTGAGATAAAGCTCATTGACTGGATCTTGAAAAAAGTCCATAAAAGTTTTGGGCATTGCTCAATTGACAGAAAATATTATTTAAGTCCATTGAAAATGTTCAGGATTATTTCAATATCCGGCGTTAAACTTAAGAATCTTGGACTGCTATGAGACAACACTTTTTTGTACTCTATGTCTACACATTCACATAACTCTTTTAATTGTGGGGCTCTAACTGTAGAGATATGAAAATACTTGAATATTTTCATCACCAACATTTTAACATCTACAGGAAAATGTTACATGCCGTTTACACAGCATTATACACAATGTGTGCAGAACAACCAATTCCTATAATAGGCCTACTCAATGCATCTTTGAGTTTTCGAAAAGAAAAATATTCTCTTCGCCTTTTCTGTTAACACCCCAGAAATGTGTATTTAGTATTTTCTGCACAGAAACAAATCACTTTGTCATTAAGTGAATTTGTCTTGATAAGAGTCCATGATGACTATAATCACTCATAGTGTGTGCAGTTTCACCTGGAAGCTCGTCAAAGTGAATCATTCTTACTTGAACCCCTTCTAACGTTAAATATCTAATTACATTGGGAGATAGTTTTATGTATTTACTATTTGAACAGTCAATTGCGACTGTTACATAATTAACAGATTTTAACTCTTATAGAATTGCATTAAAACATATGGCGAAATAACATTAACAATTATCGCTTCAATTTTTGTTCTTGTAGCAGAATACTTCGGTTCAATTATATGTTTTATCAATTTTGACGTGGAGTTTGATGTTTTAAAACTAAGTTCATGCATAGTGGTGTGATACGCAAAAGCAGCTTCCTTGGCAGCACATTGTAAGTCACTCTCAGTTGCTTCTTTAGTTTTAAAAACCGAAGTTATATTGAATGATGACGCAGCATTACCTGCTTGTTTGTACTTGTCACTGTATGTGTTCGTTTATACCACTACGTCCTTTATGAGCTAGGTCCTGAAAACTCTTGAGTTACACGATTTGGATACGGTTTAAAAATCTTGTGTTTTTTTAAGTTTCACTGAAAGTACACTCTCGTTTCCTCCATATTGAACTATTAAACAAGTAAATACAACTGCAAATGCGCTTCACAAGAAAGAATAACTGAACTAAGACTCAGAACACAGCGAAAGCCGGCAGCAGACAAAATACGTACAACCAACGACATGACGCCACGACAGTCGACAACAAACAGCTGAATAGCGGATTAACAGTCACTTGATCCCAGTGATCTCTATACTATACTGGATGGACTTAAAACAGTTTAACTCAATGTTCTTGTGTGAAAATATGTCTCTGGGGAATAAAAATGTTAGCAGCTGTTAAAATAATGTAGTATTATACCACACTTGGTTGAAGAAACATTTACATTAAAGGATATACCATTCACTTTTACAGGTAACTAGTGGATCGTTGCAACGATGGCTGCAGATTATTGCACTAAAACGTATTTTAAACTTAATAAGCACTCCCTCACTTTTTAGTTAAAAGTTTACCCGTCAAAGGCTATCAACTTTACTTAAATGTTTAGTTGTGTGATTGTGTAAGTGTGTGGGTGAGTGTGAAAATGAGAGGGTGAATGTGAGAAAGTGAGTGTAAGAGACTGAGAATGAGTTATTGAGAGAGACCGAGTGAGTGTGAGCGAGTGATAATGAGAGTATGTGTATGTGTTAGAGAGAAAGAAATACTGGGAGAAGAGAAAAAGAGTGTGTGTAGGAGGAGAGAGTGTGTGTGAGAGAAAGCGAGTATGAGAGAAAAAGAGAATATGTAAGAGAAAATGCGTGATAAGTTGTATGAGAGTGTGTATGTGTGAGGATAGAAAGAGAGTGTAAAATTTTGGGAAAGGTAGAGAGAAAATTAGATAGAGAAAAGGTTAGAGAGAGAAATAAGAGAGCTAGTTTGAGAAAGAGAGAGCTTTTGTGAAAGAGCGTTCAAGAGATAGAACGTTAGAGAGGGAAAGAATAAAAGAGAGAGTACAATAAAGATAATGTGAGAGAAATGTTGTGATAAAGAGTGTATGTGAGGGTAGAGGGTGTGTGAAAGAGAGAATGAGGAAATATCATATTAGAGAGAGTTTTATAGTCTGTGTGTGTGTGTGTGTGAGAGAGAGAGAGAGTAGAGAGCGTGATAGAGAATGCGAAAATATAGATGTGGTACCGTACTCAAACATTACGGTACTTTGAAATATCATTCCCTCAAAATTAAGTATCAACATGAAAACATAATTGAACTTACTATATTTTGTAAGAATGTGAAAATATAGATGAGGTACACAAAACATTACTTTAAAATATCATATCCTCGAAATTAAGCAGTAAAATGAAAACGTAGCTTAACTTTTGTATTTGTATTGTGTTACCATTTGCTAAAATGAACATCAACATTATTTGACCCATTCTTTGAACAAAATTAACATCAAAACCCATTATTTGAAAAAATGAACACCAAACTTATACTTAGATAGTTAAAATGGCTATTTTTTAAAACGTTATTCAAGATCAGTTTATCGTTTTTTGAGCTTATAATACATAGCTAAACATCATTTTATCGTTTTTGAGCTTATAATGCATACCTAAACATATTTAAACTTCATTTTATCATGCGCGAAACAAAACTTAGACAATATTTTCACGAATTTAACAACTTAACCTCTTAATTTTCGAATTATGCTCAATATTATTTATTTAAATGTGAATTAACAATAACAACATTCCAATAAAGAATATATGTTTCTCCAGTTTATGAATCTCAATATTTATATGTGCTATGACCAGTATCCAAAGATAAATATTCATCCAAAGAGAAAATTGTGATGTGTTCAGACCAACAAATAAAGATTGAGTTATTATTTTTTAGCCAAAAAGATATATTTTATTTAGAGATTTACAGCCATGCAGCAAATAACGATTTCCATGGTGACTAAACAAAAAATGAAAATTCTCTGTGAAAATCGGGTTTTCGTGGAAAACTAGTATGTTTTCCCGACATCCTAGACTCCTAATCGTTAAAATGAGTGGTCGTTTGTCAAAATCTGTTCAATCATTTCCTCGTAATTTCTATTACCGGAAACGGACTTATCAAATTATATATAAGATATTTACACAAGTACGAATACATTCTTTAATATTTTTAAATATGTAACTATCATCCATGTTGTTTACATTCTGCCAAGACTACAATTTATTTCAAGTTGGTTCATAGCTTGTATATTGGTTTCAGAAACCATATTATATTGAAATCTTTTATAAATATAATTAAATAAGGTATCTTAAAATTCATTACATTTGTTTGAATGACAAACTTTATGTAGTTGTCTTACGTTCAAAGAATCATTTAGATCATTGGGTTATAAAAAGTATCATACTACAATTTTTTTCAAAGTTTGCTTGTATCTTGTATCTTTCAGAAACCATATTATGTTGAACGTTCGATAACTATAATGAAACAAGTTACGGTACCTAAAATTGTTATTACATTTATTTGAACGACATTCTTTGTGTAGAAGTCTTATCTTCAAATAATAATTTAGGTTATAGGCTTGTATAAATTATAGTATTTACTATACCCTGATTTTGGTAAGAATCCTGCTCTGGAATGCTTTGTTTCGTATCAAAATCCTACTATATAGTAAGATTCTGGTACGAGACAAAGCCTTCCAAAACGAGCTTCCTTAAAAAATCATAGTAGCTATATATTAGCCTACATTAACTTATTTAACGAAAAAGCTCGCGAGTTTCGAACTTTTTCATGCTCTTCAACCCTTTTATTAACACATTTATTTGATTTAACTAATCACACATTGTTGTATCTCATATATTCAATCAAATTAGCGAACGATGTCAAAATGTCACATTACCTTGTATGTGTGTAAGAGAGAAAGAGATACCCGAACCTTTCCTTCTTTCTTACACAATGATATGCAGAAGATGCGACGGCTCCAAAATTTCAGCCACATATGTTCATCCAGTTATATTATAAAGATCAATATACTCCATTCACGGTAGGAATTACTCTCTGAAAGGTCTTTTTTCCTACCAAAATCCTACCATATATTAGCTTTCTGGTAGGGGAAAAGGCCTTTCAGAAAACAATTCCTACGCTGAACAGACTTTACTTGACCGGCACCCATTGATCTCTATAGTATAACTTGATGGACATCTGCGGCCAACATTTTCATGCTGACGTCTACACACCATTGCGTAAGAGAGAGTGGGAAACTTTCGGGTATCTCTTTATCTCTTACACACATACAAGGCAATGTGGCATTTTGACATCGTTCGCTAATTTTTATGAATACATGAGATAATATCAATGTATGATTAGTTAAATGAAATAAAAGGTTAGAAGAACATAGCTAAGTTCACCACTCGTGACTTGCTTCATTAAATAAGTCGATGTAGGCTAATATAGTAATACTTCCTAACAAGCCTTTAACCTAAATGATCGTTTGAACGTAATACTTCCTTACAAAGTCTATCATTCAAACATTAAAAATGTAATATGGTTTCTGAAAGCAAAATACAAGCTGAGAGCCAACTTTAAATAGTATATTATAATAGAGTACCGATAAAACTTCTTACAAGCCTATAGCCTAAACGATAATATGAATGTAAAACTACTACACAAAGTTTGTCATTCAAACAAATGTAATTAAAATTTAAGCCTTTTTTTTTCATTTTAGATATCAAACTTTCAATATAATAACTTGTTGTTTATGAAACAAATATAATAAGCTAATGACCAGTTTAAAATATATTATAGTTTTGGTATAATGTGAACAACATGGGCGATAGCTACATATTTTAATATATTAAAGATTTTATTCTTATGTGAACGATATAACCTTTAAAATTGAATTGTAAATCCTTTATTGTAAATGTGTCTTCAGCCAAGTGGGGAATGATACTTCACTCTTTTCAAACAATAACACTTTTATTCACCAGAAACACGTTTTTGCATAAGAGCATTGAAATAAACTGTTCAATCTGTCCCCACACAATCAAGAAGGCGACAAACTTTAGCGTCACGATTTGTTCCGTTGTAAGGGATGTGTTTATGTCCTAGTGTATGATATAGAGGTCACTGCCCTCACCACGCAAAACAAGGGGCGTTGTTATTGCATCGTGCAAGATTGAATCACAATAGTTTTCTAAAGCCAGTAAATCCCGGACATAACATTAATTCGAGGATAGTTCTTGCTTAACCCGGAAGTATGGTATCCCTTCTCGTTGATCATAAAGAGGCAGATTAAGAGGTTACATTTCCTCATCTCTACACTATTAGCGTTATTATTAGGACGGGTAGTAAGAAATACTACAATAATAATAGCCTGCTCTGTGATGAGCATTCTGTTAGCCGGCTCACCGCGGCCATATAGTACATTGTAATAACTCGCCTCTAAACAAAATAATATGAGAGATTCAAGGGCAAACAAATAAAGACACAAACAAAGTGAAAAATTAATAAGTTTGGTCCATACCAATCATCTCCGGTATGGTCTAGTGGCTAGGATATCTGGCTTTCACCCAGAAGGCTCGGGTTCGATTCCCGGTACCGAAATGTATTTTATTTTGATTTTGTTTAAAATATTGCCCTCGGAATAAACTTAAAGCCATTCTTTGAAAAATATTTGAAAGTTTTTTAAATATATATATTTAACTCTTGAAATGTTCCTGCTCAACTTGTGGATGTCTAGCTCCAAGCAAATGTGGGAACATTTCTTCTCAATTCTACCTTCTTCACTTCCACTCCATCAGTGTAAAGAATTTTAATAGCCCCCAGTCCCCCTCAAAGAGCCGGGAGTTGAACCGAAGACTGTGAGGATGGGTTTGTGTTCAGATGGATGGGCTGCGGTCTGTGGTTCAGTCACCTGGATGTGCTGGCGTCCCATGTCACCAGGGAGCATGCCCTCGCAGGACCTGGAGGGCTCTTCTACTGCAGCTGGGAGGGCTGCACTCGAGGGGAGCGGGGCTTCAATGCCAGGTTAGGACATCTTGTCTGGTTTGCTTGTGACAGTCTGAAGGTATACCTCCTGTAAGTTGTACCTTCTCACAGGTGGAAATGTGGAGTGTGGGATTCACAATATGTACATACCTGAGAGGAACATTGTGGTCCTGTTTGTTGCAGGTATAAGATGTTGGTCCATGTCCGAACACACACCAATGAGAAGCCACACCACTGTTACAAATGTGACAAGAGCTTCAGTCGGGCCGAGAACCTTAAGATACATGCTCGCTCCCACACAGGTACTTTATAAACACTCCCCAAGCTTGCTTCTCATCACTCAGTAGAGCACTCATTAGTCAAAAATCAACGAACATACATTCCTATGTTAGGTATGTAGAGTAGAGCTTGTTTAAAATGTTTTGGCCTTCCTTGCCACTCAGCTACTGTAAGCTAAACGATGGGAGCATTGATGGACCCATGGCCTGGCCTTGCTCAGGAGCTATGAATTGTCAGCGGAGTCTACTAGGCAGATTTTCAATTATTGACCTGTCTTGTGTGCAGGTGAAAGGCCCTATGTGTGTCCTGTGCCTGGTTGCGAGAAGGCCTACTCCAACTCGAGCGATCGCTTCAAACATACAAGAACTCACTCAGTGGACAAACCTTACTGCTGCAAGGTACCAGGATGCCCCAAGAGGTACACCGACCCCAGCTCTCTGCGAAAACATGTCAAGACCTATCGACACGTTAAGGAGGGTGAGGAGAGGAACATGGAGGTCTCATCTGTGGTCTTGGAGAAACAAGCAGAGTCGCATGGTGTCTCCAGACAATTCGATGGGGAAGAAAGACTCAGGGGGCCTAACATAGACTGTTCTCAGCCCTCAGGATGGAGTCCCATGCAATGCTACTGGAAGAACGGGGTACAGCACATTCCCCCACTCATCTCCGAAGACTCGAGCTATGGCCGAGAGGCCCGCTTGTTCCACTCCTGGATCCACTCAGATCTGTCTGCTTTGTCCCGCTCCCTGCCTTGGGGACTGAGTCTGTGGGGGCACCCAGTTCTACAGAGTGGTGACCCCACGAAGGAGAGTAGGGTAGAACTTCACTCAGAGTCAAGCAGCAGTTGCAGTGATGAGGGTATAGAGAACCAAGACTTGCCACTAGATCTGACGATGCACAGGTCCAGCACCATGACGTAACAGCACCATCAGATGAACACACTCTATCTGTCACTCTTGTGTTTTACTTCTTCCTCACTTTCAGATAAAAGACTAAAATATGTCAGGTTTCATCAGTGAGATGAAAATGAATGTAAAACTGTTTATCTGGACCACCGCACAAGTTAAATACAATAACAACAATACCGACAGTCCTCATTTTGTCCACATTACATGAGTGTCAAACCCCATGGCAGGAAACAAACTTTTTAACATCAATGTTAACGTTCATTATGGGATATTAACGTAGTCCAAGATGCTGTAGACTTGTGAGAAATAGTAATATTTTCATTAGATGTGCCTGAAATCAAACATTTCACAAATTTGGATCTTCATTTTACCTCTCAATACTGAATCTCAAATTTAGATTTGCACCGTATAAAACATGGTAAATTTTATTATATGAATTGTTAAGTTGTTTACATTTGAGAGGAAACCTGTCAGCTTGCAGATTACTGGCTCATTAAGTTCCTCACATTTGACAGGAAACGTGTCAGCTTGCAGCTTACTGGCTCATTAAGTTGCTGACATGACAGAAAGCTACAAGTGTGGGGCTAGCTGGGCCATTCTATTTCATTACCTGGGTAGCTCAATGGTAGAGTGTTGGTGCACTAACTAAAATGTCACGGGTTTGATTTATGTGTCCATCTGTTAGTTTTAAACTGTATTTAATCTGGCAACGGCCATAATACTACAGGACTATTTTTATTTGAAAATCAAAATACCTGTCATTGAAATACTCGGCTTGTAAAGTGAATGGAGATTAATCAAGCTCCGTTGGTGGGTATTTATTTTAACTAGTCTCAAGCCAATCACAAATATGTTTTTGTGTATGATATTTTAATTTTTTAAACAGACACTTCCATTTAAGTACCACAACTGTGTTTATTATTTGAGCATTTATGTTATTTATATATTTTATTTGTTTAGTAATGAATATTTTGAATATTTATTTGTTTTATTTTTGTGATAGATGTGTTTGTTTTGTACTATTCAAATAGTGATATCAGGTTTAATAAAACTTTGTGCCCAAACTAATGTAACAAGTTTTATGGCTGTTTAGTTATACTACACTCCAGTTTTCATAAAAAGGACCTTATCTTACACTAGATCTACTCTCCTGTATTCATAGGTCAAGTCATGTGAACTGCATCTGTCACTTTTGATAGATATTATCAATACATATAAAATACCAAAAAAATACTAATATTGTAAAATGTTATCAAGTTGATTGTAATAAACCATGTTTGTATTTTCTAAAAGACTTTGCCCATTAAAATGGACCATAAAAATATTCAAGGACTGTTAATAAATATTTTAAATGATTTTGACAGGTAGACATCATCATCAACATCATCAACTGTTTCCAGCCTGTAGCTAGGTCAATTTAGTAAACAAGCTTAAAACAGGTTCTGGCCAGATAACTGGGAGTGAGAGGGTTGATAGCCTGGTCAGCAAGCTTGGAACAGGGTCTGGCTGGGTGTGAGAGGGTTGTATAGACTGGTCAGCAAGCTTGGAACAGGGTCTGGCTGGGAGTGAGAGGGTTGATAGACTGGTCAGCAAGCTTGGAACAGGTTCTGGTGTTACCACCCACTCTACTACCTCTTAGCTACAGCCACTCTAGACTAAAAGGAAGGTGGGAGGTAAACTAAATGACAAAGAAAGCATGACATAGTAACAATTAAATAATAATATGAATGTTTTATTCATAATAACAACAGAAACAAAATTGTACCTGGCCTCAACAATCCATCTAAAGTATGTTGAAAATCATTTCAAACGTAAGTTAAAGTCAAATCGGTCTGTCTAGAAGAGAAAACAACTCGACCAAACTACTCTGTCGGCTTCACAACAGTGAATGTTGGCAACACCATTGTGAATATTCTACAATTAACCAAATCATAAGTTAATAAATATCTAAACTGATATTTATTTAAATACAAAAATAAAGTGCCTTATGGGCATCTTTTAAAATGTTTTCAAAGTGTCTGCTTCATCACAATGAATGCAGACTTAGCTACAATTACTTTTAACATCACACAGATGTTAATACAAACACAAGCTAATAAATGTGGCAATCTAATAAATACTTGACTTCTTTGATACTAGCGCCCAAGTGGCGGCAAAACAAATTAACTGTCTCATAAAAAATTTAGTAAATAATTTATTCTTAGTTTAGCTTATTCCAAACTATTACACTAATTTCGATACAAATAATTACGTCATCATCCTGTAAATTGTCCAAGTCCAGGACAGAACTTTTCCAGACGGCGATAAAAAAAATTAAGTTTAAGACATGGCTTCTCTTGAAGTTTGTAGAATCATAATCGTCTAAGACATGGTTTCCCTTGGAGGTGTAGAAAAATAGTAGTCACTGAGTTTAATGAACCGCAAGGTTTAAATAGTGTTTCTAGTCGCTTAGGAATAAAGGGGGGAATGTCAACATTGGTCGATGGTTTTCAACGGTCACTTTTCAAACATCACGCCATGCTTGAATAGTCTAGGATTGGCCAGCTGCCTCCAACACAAGCTGCATAGGTGTTAGAGCTCCGTTGGTTGGTGGAGGTGATGAACAGACATCACGCGATAAGTTGGTTCTTGGATTTGTCTTGCACGCCGGACACCAGGATAGTTCAATTTAGTTGATGGTCTCAGTCAGTTCCGATTTGACCTGTCCGCTCAGAACCTCGGCTTGTTGGCGCACGGCGGCTGGTTTCTAACCTCCTCTTCGATTTAGGACGCGAGGTGGCTTTCCAGTCTTGAAGGTTGTTCTAGCCAGATTACAAGCGGTAAGTACATGAACATTTTGATTTTGTGGGGGAGTTTCGTTCTTCATTGAATTCGTACAGATTAAAGACAGTCTACATAGGACTACAATAGAGAAGGAAGTTTATTACTATTGATGTTTTATATGGAGTGGGTAGTATGACTCTTGAGGGAAACCATCGCGTGACGCTTAAGAGGGGGGGGGTTGGAGCATCCATCATCAGGAAGACGGTCCGTCTTCTTCGAAGTCGTTCCTATTAACTTCATCTTCCCCATCAGTTAGAAGATGAACCATCATCTTTTTCTTGATCGTTGCAGTGTTCAACATCTATAGAGGAAGCTGGAGCCATCGACCATGAATACCAGATACCTGGTTTCAAAATTAAAGAGAGGCGCGACTAGATAAACTATTTAAAAAGTTTTTCACAACTATGTCAGCGGCAAAAGTTTGTACACTGAACTTTACACGTTTACACAAAATCATATGTGTACATAACGAACATCTTCTGTCTTCTATGTTCAGCTCTTGATTCACAAGAGTCCAACAAAGTTATAATATGAAAACTAAGGTTTTCAATCATGATCAAAACTTAAATTTACCATACAGTTAATAAGGAATCATGCTGAAATGAATCAGGGGAGCGTCCCCCCTTCAACATACCTAGAGGGTTCCCGTCCAAATGTCTGGTATTATAAGCACCTTTTTCATAAGTTTATCACTGCCTAATTCAGTTTCCCCTCTCTTAACCTAGGATAGAGTGGAAGCATGAGATAGGTTAGCTCAAAACATTACTATTTTCGAGAATCATACAAATCGATTTCATGACCCTAGATCCACTGCGAGGATCATCCAATGAAATTGACAAATTTTACAATAAACAGCATTTTACTCCAAAAGGGACATAACCCACGAGCTCAATTAACCCATAAACCTATAAAGAACTATACGCATGGATTAGTTTCAATTACCAAAGTACAAAGCTACTTTACAACATTAAGGGAAATCCAAAAGTTTAATTATAGGTTCCCATAAGCTTATTAAAAAAAGCTATAGAAATGGTTCCGCTTTGTGTGCCTGAGTATAACCAAAATTGTTAACTATATAAACACTAAGATGAGTTTATAACTATCAACCATAAATGAATGACACAAGCTTTGTCAAACATTACGTAAACAAATTTATATATATTTTACTTCACAAAATTAAGCATGGTCAAAGAGTTAACTTATAGCTTCCCATAAAACTATAATCAACTACTCGATTGGTTCTACTTAATTCACCTGAGTAAACATAAAATAAATGGTACGGCACACCGCACAGACTTTCTCTCTCTTTCTATAAACTCCTAAGATTTCTGAACGGAATAATGTACATTGTATCATCACACCTCCACAAAAGAACACGCATAAAATAATATACAATGATATATAATCAATGAGAAATGAGGCGCATCTTTGTCCACCTAAGAGCATTTCAAACAGTTTAATGTCTTCCACAAGGGTCAACACTTCGTAATAAAATTTCGATCTCTGGTTAAAATTTTTAACATTTTATAAGGTGTTGCAGATCTTCAAGTCATCGCATTGATATTTAATTATTCATTTATACATTTTGACCAATAAAAAATGTAAATATTGACTATTGAGTCTAAAATGGAGATAGATCATTGCTATGCAAACATTTCTCCTAAGAGATTTAAGGA
>CABFWB010002707.1:22509-42224 GCA_902151455.1 Timema bartmani | reverse complement strand
GGTTCAGGGGGTCATGAGACGTCGATATCCATCAACATTTCAGGTTAGTTTTTTTTTACGGTCACAATACTTAAGCTTTAATGTCCAAAAAGTTAAAAATATATATATAATTGCGTATAGTTTGAAAATTATTGATTTTATAAAAATATGTTTCGAATAAAATATTTGTATTATAAATATATATACATGTTTGTAATGTTAAGTAATTTCATATCTCAAATAGTTTCGGAGATATTATAAAAAATGTTAATTTACGCATCAGACCGGAGCCCTTAAAGCCATTTTGCTAAAATATTGAGAGTAGCCATTTTGTTTGGAATATTTATTAATTTTCATAAATGAAATTTAATCAAAATCGTTAGAGCCGATTTTGAGAAAATCCACTTTTTCTCTTTTTTCCCTTCAGTAAACTACCCCTAATTTTAGGGGTGGATATCCAATTCCAAAAACCCCTCGGGGCAACCCTATGAAAACCCAAGATATCAAGTTTTAGCTCAATCGGTAAAATAGTTTAGGCTCTAGTTGGAAGTACAGACAGACAGACAGACAGACGGAAATTCAAAAACCACTTTTTTGGATTCAGGAAGTCATGAAACGTCAAGATTCATCAAAATCTCGAGTTCGATTTTTTTGACGATCACCATACTTTCTCTACCTGTAAGATAGAGAGAAAGTAAAAATAGAATAATGTGTAAGTAAAATGTTGAACTTACAACCTTTACTCGTAGACAAACTTTAAGTAGGTACCATTTTAAGATGGCTCACATGAGCCCTGCGTGTCACGGTATGGTCTGCCGGGTTCTTTAACCTCACTGACACTGGCGACAAGAAGCAGTCCACTGACCAGGGTCCACTCCATCTGGGAGAGAGCTTGGCAGTAGTCTTGTCAACGGCGGAGCTCTGGGGGAAACATCTACACATAGCTAGATTACCCACTGCGATGTTCACCGGGACACGACCTCTATTGTACACTTCTGCAATCCTCCTCTGAGACTTTTTCAAATTCTGAAAGGCTGCTGAACACCTTTCGAATAAGAAGGGTCATTAGGGGCTCCTAGCAGAGGATCCACATCCCAGATCGCTAAAAGGGGATGGTTCGGATCCCTACCTAACAATACAGAAGATGAAGAAGCGCCAATCGACTCGTGCAGTGAAGAATTAAATGCCATATTCAAAAAATCTAAATCACGGTCCCAATGGACTTGAGACTCGCTGTGATAGATGGTCAGTGCTACCTTAAGATTCCTGTTAAATCTTTCCACATGATTAGGGGACGGATAATACGGACTCGTGGTAACATGTTTAATGCCCCATCTGAAACACATGTCTTTGAACGATTTTGACCTAAAACACGGGCCATTATTGCTCACAACCTTTCGGGGGGCACCAAATAGTGACCATACTCTAGTAGTTAGAGCGTTTACCGTAGTGGTCCCTTTCATGTTTCTAAGGGGTATAAGAATTACAAACTTGGAAAATCCATCAACCAAAACCAAAATACAAGTATTACCCTTAGTGGATCGAGTAATTGGGCCAACAAAGTCCACGAACACTTTCTCCCAGGGGCGTTGAGCTAGAACAGCCGAATGTAACCCAATGCGAGTGTTCTGTGCAGGTTTAGTTTTCAGGCAGGCTTCACAATTCCTAACCCAATCTCGAACGTCTTTATATAGGCTAGGCCAGAAAAACTCTTTAGAAATCTTCCGTTGAGTTTTGAGGACTCCAAGATGTCCTCCAAAAAGGTAGTCATGGAAATAACTCAACAACTTGGGTCTGATTTTCTGTGGCACAAAAATCCTTCTTTTGCCACCTCGATCATGAGAAACAACAAGACCTTTGAAAATACCAAATTTGCCCAAATCTTCACCTTTTTCCCATTTTTCTATGAGTTCAATACAAACTGGTTCTTCTTTTTTATGTTTAGAGATAGACACAAACGAATCGGGAATAGTATGAATGACACAAGCCGTTTCCACGTTCTCCTCCGCACCAATGACATTTAACCCCTCATTCATCCTAGACAGGGTATCGGCCACAACATTATGTTTACCAGAAATATGGTGGGTATTGAACTTGAATTGCGATAGGCGCAAAACCCAACGGCCAATCTTGCCAAGTTGCTTTGGATGGGACCACATCCACGCTAGGGCCATATTGTCAGTATACAGATCGAACTCTCTTTGCTCAAGATAGTCCGAAAAACGTTCTACACTGTAGACGCAGCCTAGGCATTCCTTCTCAAAGGCACTGTACTTTCTTTCCGCCTCCGAAAGGGTTTTACTCGCAAACGCAACGGTCAAAACCCCCTCAGGATGACGTTGAGACAGCACAGCCCCGAGTGCAACAGAGGAAGCATCTACTTGCAGCTGAAACGGGAGTGAAAAATCTGGCATCCTGAGAACTTCAGGGGAAATTAAGGATTTCTTTAATAAAGAAAATGCCTTAGACTGGTCCTCCCCCCAAACAAACTTGGAACCCTTCCTTTTTAGAGAATTCAAAGGAGACGCAATCTGAAAAATGGGGGATAAACTTTGCGTAATACGCACACATACCCAAGAAACGTTGAACACCCTTAAAATTCTTAGGTGCAGGAAAATCACAAATGGGTTTTACCCGCTCAGGGTCCACCAATAGGTTGACCTCAGAAATGATATAACCCAAATACTTGATAGACGTGGTAGCCCACGTGACTTTCTCTGGATTTACTGTAAGCCCAGCATCTCTGAGTTTACACAATACAATCTCTATATGAGTCAAATGTTCCTTCATAGTATTACTATAAATACAAATGTCATCAAGATAATTGAAGACGAACTTGAACTTACAGTCTTGAAAAATGTGATCAAGAACACGATTTAGAGCTTGACCGCCAATAGAACATCCAAGGGGAACGCGGTTAAACTCGTAGGCCTACACTTGCCACGGAGTGACAAACGCAGTGTATTGTTTAGACCGTTCAGTCAGCGCACATTGCAAAAAACTGGCGTTGAGGTCGATTAAGCTATAGAATTTGGCTCCACCAAGATGATGAAAAGCAGAATCTATACTAGGCATAGGATATGGGTCGAATCTAACCTGTTTGTTTACCTTTCTATAGTCTATAATTAGTCTATGTCCACCAGCTTTACGGGGAGTTATGAAAGCAGGACTAGCAAAGGCAGATTTAGAAGGTCTTATAACCCCTTCCTTGAGAATATTCTGAATCAGCTCCCTAAAAATGTGTAATTTGGGTGGGGCGCAAGAATACGGACCTGACCTTACTGGTTTGGGGTCTTCCATAACAATGTCATAGGGCAATACGTCACACTTTCCCCATCTGGGAGTGATGACATCAGAAAATTGTTCCAAAATGAAGTTTACATCCACATTTTCTACATTTACAAAAACATAGTCGCTACGCTGAAGTTCCTTAATAAATGCCACCTTAACGCGGGGACAAAATCCAAAAGAAACTTCTCTGAGTGACAGGTTAACAATAGCTCTTGAACGGGCAAGAAAATCCACTCCTAAAATAACATCATAACCTACGACAACAAACAATGGGGTTTTCCACGAGAATCCACCAATCTTAATTGGAACACTAACTCTCTTACTAACCACCAAAGAACAACCGTTAGCAACAGCATAAACTTTAGGAACGAAATTTTCAATAACAATATTGTTAGCCTTTTGAAGAGAAAATAACAACTTGGAACTAATAAAAGAAGCACTTGCCCCAGTGTCTAACAATACTAAACAGCTCTGGGAACAAATGTCAAGATCAACAATAGGGGTAGGTGGGCATGGAAGATCGCTTCGCTCGTGAGACCCATGAAACTTACGGCGCGCTACTAGTTTCCCGTCGGACACTTACTCTGAAAATGCCCTAACTGTTGACATTTGAAACAGTGAATGTTGGTCAAATCCCTGTTTTCCAACTTTCGCGGGCCAATGTGGTTCTGCCCCACAGGTTTGGTATCCCGTGCTGGAATAATACCTTTATTCCTCTGCGTGACGCTTAAGATGGGAGGGGGTAGTATGTTGTAACATGTTGCAATATTACACTGGCTGGGAGTGAGCGGGTTGATAGACTGGTCAGCAAGCTTGGAACAGGGTCTGGCTGGGAGTGAGAGGGTTGATAGACTGGTCAGCAAGCTTGGAACAGGGTCTGGCTGGGCCTGGGATAAGTGAAAAATAATGAAGAATCATTGAAAATTAGACCAAATATTACATTCAATCTCTTCACCCCCCGCTATACTTGTTGCGGGCCTAGACCCAAACCAATGTCCACCCCATTATTACTATTTCAACATTCACATCACTACTGCTCCATAAAACCTAATTAAACTTGTATCTTATCTTGAATTGTCATTAAATTCTGTTTTAATGTTTGTTTATCTTAGAAATAAAGATTCAGGAGATTGAAAAGAAATGTTGTCAGTTTGTGGTATTTTGTTTATTTTCACTTCATGAAAAAGACTCCAGTGAAACTCCTTAACTGAGTATAACATGTATAATTAATAATAGAATACATTTGACAGAAACAGGAATTGTGGTTGCGTGCAGCAACGCAATATGTACAATGCACAATGGTGTGTAAGAAAATATCACCATAAACATTCAACAACTACCATTAAATAGTTTTATATTTTATTTCTTGTATTTATTCTTTACACTCGGCTACATAATTAAGTATATTTCAGGTAGTTCAATATGGTGGGGTCTTGAGTGATAGGGACTTACACAGAGCAACGCATTACATCGACTCAACCAAACAACAGTTCAATGTGTCTCCCAAATTACAAACATCCAAATTGAGTTCAATAATTGTTCACTGTTATAATTCTCAGAATCACGAAGCAACCATTATCTTTCTGTCCAGTGACAGCAGTGTAGTGTGTGAACTGTATCTCTCCATATCCAGTGTAAAGTGTGAATTGTGTTTATCTTTGTCCAGTGACAACAGTGTAAAGTGTGAACTGTGTTGCTCTCTGCCCAGTAACAGCAGTGTAGTGTGTGAACTGTTTCTCTCTGTCCAGTGACAGCAGTGTAGTGTGTGAAGTGTGTTCCTCTCTGTCCAGTGTAATGTGTGAAATGTTTCTCTCCCTGTCCAGTGACAGCAGTGTAGTGTGTGTGTGAACGGTTTCTGTGTGTCCAGTGTTCCTCTCTGTCCAGTGTAAAGTGTGAACTATGTTTCTCTCTGCCCAGTGACAGCAGTGTAGTGTGTGTGAACTGTGTTCCTCTCTGTTCAGTGTAAAGTGTGAACTGTTTCTCTCTGTCAAGTGACAGCAGTGTAGTGTGTGAATTTTGTTCCTCTCTGTTCAGTGTAAAGTGTGAACTATGTTCCTCTCTGTCAAGTGTAAAGTGTGAACTATGTTCCTCTATATCCAGTGACAGCAGTGTATTGTGTGAACTGTGTTCCTCTCTGTCCAGTGTAAAGTGTGAACTGTGTTCCTCTCTGTCCAGTGTAAAGTGTGAACTGTGTTCCTCTCTGTCCAGTGTAAAGTGTGAACTGTGTTCCTCTCTGTCCAGTGTAAAGTGTGAACTGTGTTCCTCTCTGTTCAGTGTAAAGTGTGAACTATGTTCCTCTCTGTCCAGTGACAGCAGTGTATTGTGTGAACTGTGTTCCTTTCTGTCTAGGGGCGGATCCAGATCATTTTCATAGGGGGGTTATAATTATAAATAACATAGTTACTTACAATGCTTGATTTCTGTTTAAAGTTTCTCATTCATATTTGATCTTATGTATGTTTTAAACCATGGTTATCCTCTCCATTTTAAAATCAGATAGTTTTTATAGACCATTTGCAGTGGCCCTCCTTCAACAATTTTTTGAAAAATGGTTCACTCTAGAAGCTATGAGTAGTCTTCACCTTGATTTTTTTTAATTAGATTCTTTTATAAGCCATTCAAAGTGTTCCTCAGCTAGAAATTTTTGAAATTTGGATGCACTATTTAGAGTGATTTTCTCCTTGATTTTTTTACCTTAATTAGTTACCTTTAGAAGATAATATTTTAAGTGGTATTCCATCGATAAAATTTCGAAAATTGAATCATTTCAGAAACTAGGCTATATTCTTCAAAATGGCATACATCTAAAAGATACGGAGTTGTTCTCCCCTAGATATTTTTGAAATTTGGATGACCTTGGAAGTTATTTAGAGTTTTCCTCCCTTGATTTTTTCTGCCAGTTAGATGCCTTTAGTCTAATAGTTATTTAAAGTGGTCTTGTCCGGCAATTTTTTGAAAATAGAATGAATGCATCTAGAAATCATTTGGAGTTTGATTTAAGGCCATCTTTCAGCTTCATATTCAATAGTTATCAAAGGATCTGAAATATATCTAAGGGGGGAATTTACTCCAGGGAGGGGCAAATTATTTCCAGGGGCCAGAGTCCCCCACAGTTCTGCCATTCGTGCTGTCCACACATACTCTATTTATATTCGGTATTCGGATGAACTGTTCTCAGGTGATTAATAGTCTTCTTTGATGTGTGGTAGTCTACCGTCTCTATGCAGAACAATGTTCGTTACTCACTGTGCACGACAAATATATTCGTAAATGAAAATGAATATTTTCCACACTTGCATAAGTCATATTGAAAATCAAATAAACATCGAGGAATAACGCATGTGTGGACCCGACTTAAGAGGTTTCTGCGCATAAAAAGATAAAAAATAAATAAAATATCTGTGTTATATTTTCTTTGTAAAATTTGAACTTTCATTTTTTTTTTTATATTTTCTAACTTTCACAGGGGAGTCAACTGACCCTTTGACCCCACCTGAATCCGCATCTGTGTCTCTGTCCAATGACAGCAGTGTAAAGTGTGAACTGTGTTCCTCTCTGTCCAATGTCAGCAGTGTAAAGTGTGAACTGTGTTCCTCTCTGTTTAGTGACAGCAGTGTAGTGTGTGAACTGTGTTCCTCTCTGCTCAGCGACAGCAGTGTACAGTGTGAACTAGTTTTCTACAATCACGGAGGCTCTGCTAAGTCGATATCACATCACAAACAATATCAAAGTGTTGAGAAACCCAGTATATTATTTCTAGCCCACCATAGTGGAAAAGAAGCAACAATCATATTTTATTATTTTAAATACAAAAATAATACATATTCATCAATTATCACTATAATTCACTGGTATTGGTTACGTTGCTGAAAATAAGTAATTGTTTCTTCGTTTGTCAAACTGACAACATACAATTCTAACAATAAAGTACTAAATCTTAGAAAAATAAAACAAATTAAAATGGAAATTAATATCGTGAGAAATATTAGTGAATAAATCTCAAGTTTCAGTCAAAAGGGTGTGGCAAAATAATTTCAGTCAAAACAAATGTTTGTCAAATTGAGGCACATGCCCAGATTGGTTGAATAAAAAACTTAATAAAATAATATTGCCTAAATGATATAATAACAGAATGTGGATGATTCAAAGTATAATAAATAACTTATTAGAGATAACATGTGTTGTTCTGTCAATGTGTACGACATAAACTCCAGTAATAATTAGTTGATGGTCAAATCTTGTAAATTGAACAAATGATGGAAATGTGTGATACGTTGTACATTCAGCCAATACTCTCCGTGAATTACCCAGGCACAAAACAGTAAATAGAATAATTTGAACATTTACAACAAGTTTATCTAAATTCACTTTATCTGCTTTTGACACTGACTAGGTGATGATTAATAATGTTACATTGTTTTTAATAACATCACAATTTGTAGTGGACGCAAATTTAAACATATAGCAATAGATTTCTTATTTTCAACAATGGTTTGCTCATAAAATATAATTTACTGGCGTTAAATTAATTTTTACATTTGATATTGTTTCTTTAATAAGCACAGATTTTTTTGAGAGAGGACGTGGAAGAAATATTTTCGCTGACACTAGAAATGGGTTGGTTCCAGTTCTTTACTTAGGGACTGGAAGCAGTTATCAATATTTAGTTAAATTAGTTTTGAAAAAACTATTAATGTATATATATATATATAATAAAATTAATAAAGTTTACCTTCATTAATTTTACTATGGACGTTTAGCATGCACTTTCTGAACCAATTGATTTCATCTTTATTCTATAAAAGACACAACACTCAGTCCCCCGGCTGTCGATTTATCATCATGAAAAGGGGAAGCCCCATTGTCACCATTGTTACATTTTCTGACCTTGTGGGTAATTGAACTGTGGATCCTTATATCAATAGGCAGACATACTACTGTTGCAGTTAAAAGAGTCTGACGGAAATAGTGGAGTCAGAAATGGTAAAAAGTTGGAATACTCCATCGCTAGTTAAACTCTTCATTGTTTCCTCGAGTTTTGTTTTGTCAGGTTGGTAGCTCTTAACTGCATCTCACGTCCCCTCTCAGTTCATACAGGGAGCAAACCCTTACATAGAACCCTCCAGCAGTCAGTTCACTGCTCAGGAGCTTTGTGCTGCCTCTTTACCTCACAAGATCAATCACAGTTAGTTATAAATTAATTGTATGTTTGTACATCTTAATTCATTGTTTTGTTTGTAGTTTGTATATATATACATACAGCAGTTGGAGACAGAGTTATGGAAAAACAACAAAATATATAAATACACCTGTATCCTAGTACTTCCTAATATATTCTTTTTGCAGGAGGGGTTATCAGCACTTTGGATCATATTTTAAGTGTGTAATGAAATATTCATACCCTGCCAGCTTTGGCATTACGTGAAGGATACGTTTCTTACACAACCGGGACTCGAACCAGCCCTTCAAAGATGGTTGTTTGTCATTGTGTGAGAGCTTATACCAACAATGGAAGGAGGGGGAAGTACCAACTTTTCAATCAGCCCAAAGATGTTAATATTTTCTGAATTGTTACAAAAGTAACATTTGAAAGTGTTCAATAAAGAACATTTAAAATAACTTTGGACATTTTATTTGGCCAGTTCTCATTTATAGCACTTTACTGTTGAGTTGAAAATGTCTAATAACCTTCTTCAGAGTATTCAGTAGTCAGTGTTAACAACCCAACGTGCTCAAGACAGGGATATCAGGGTTCAAATCCCAGTTGGGTGTATCGAGGGTTGTTTTTCCTGTATGGCTTCCCACTCTCCTTCCATGCAAATGCAGGTAGATTACCTCTAAATTGCTTCCTCCCTCAGCCTTAGAGTAATTAGCATACATGATACATGTGTGTGGTCTGAACAGGTAGTTTACATGTGGTGATAAAAATAATAAAAAGTTTTATTCAAAATCACTGTAGTTCAAATATTGTAAGAAAAACAAATAATGTGTGAAATGAACTGAAATTGTTTTCCCCAAAATAGCTGATATGGCATTTCCAAATTTGTCATGACGAGTAGCATGCACGTGTAAGAGTACAATCCTTCAAGCCAAGACAACCTATTCAAATATTCCGCAGCTGCCAATAGAAACTTTATTTGGTTAAAAAAAAAGTATAAAACAAGTTTTATTCACAGATAAATAACAAATCATACAAAGAAAAAAAAAGCAATAATTTTAAAGTTTAAAAATCGATAATTGTAAAAGTTTTATTTCTTTAAAAAAAAGGTGTTGTTTATATTGTAACCCAAGTGATAACATTTAAAGATAACCTGATTTAACAAATTGTTAGTGACACAAATATTAGTTAGATTTATATTTAAATTGTACACTTGATCAATAAAACAAATTTACTCAATAGAAACAGATTGTTAACTAAAGCATACTTTGTCATACAAATACAAGTTTTAAGTACACAGCAAGTATTTTCCCTCATTGTCATCACAATAGAAATATTCATGGTTTAATTTAGGAGGGACAAAAAGGCAATTTAAAGAACCAGAACTGAGACAGGTAATACAAAGATTGTATTGTGGTGTGGTTTTCTCTAGTCTTTATTAGAAAACAGTTGTATCATATTTTAAAATATACTACAAAATTTAAAATTATTTATTTCAAAATGAAAAAGTTAAGATGGTTGAACCTTCAACTCTTTAAAAATGTAAATTTTAGTCAATATAAAAATATTTGAAAAGCGAATTTTAAAAAAGTTTTTCAAGGATTGGTGCGAATGACAAAATGATATTTTGTTTGTCATTTCTATTACTTCACAAACAACAAACCAAACATTTATTTGGTAAATTCATTATATTAATATAATTATTGTTTCCTTTTATGTGATTTTGCTACGCTACCAACTACACAAGTCTATTTAATTCCCCCAACCAATTGCTTAACCCTGGAGTCGCAGTAGTAAGTCGGAAGGAATGAGCATTGTCGATTTCTTCTGACAATGTTGTTGCGACACCTTACGTTCAGTCAATCAGAAACTAAGATGGTTGGACTACTGAAATTAGTTAAAACGAATTCTATTTATTTAATCTAGGAAAAGAGTTTGTGTAAATAAAAATAAATATTATGCATTTTTTTAATTTATAATAAAACCTTTTTAAAATATTTAAATTATTTGCAAATGTGAATATGACTTTGATTTTGTAGTCATAGTCAATAAGTGTGCTCTTTGCATGGATTCTTTTCTCGTGATAGTTTTGTGGAAGATTTAACTGTTTCAAAACTGAATTTTGATGACTTTTGATTGAGTTTGTCAAGCAATATCTGCCTTTTTATGAAAAAAAGATCCTCTTTACAAATACGAATACAAGACGATCCTATAATGAACCCAAAACGTTCAAACTGTCAATGAAGTTACCCAAAAGCAAATTGTGGATATGTATTTCAGTTTTGGTGATAGGCAGTAGTATTTTTAAATGTATTTGAAATTATTTGTCTTACTACAACCAAAACTATTTATCTATAAGTTCATTTTCAAAGTTAAAATTGATTACAGTGCTTCCTGTGGTTACATAAATTGAAACAGGCTGGTTTATTTATTGGTTGAAATGACGGGTTACGACAATTCATTGTAGACAGTCCATTTTATATATCATGACACGTCTTACAACTGCGACAAGTTGTAGATGAGCCATATTCTGACAAGCAGGTGTGATAGGTTGTAGATGAGCCATACTCCGACAAGCGGGTACGAAAGGTTGTAGATGAGCCATACTCCGACAAGCAAGTGTGACAGGTTGTAAACGATCCATACTCCGACAAGCGGGTACGAAAGGTTGTAGACGAGTCATACTCTTGACAAGCGGGTGTGATAGGTTGTAAACAAGCCATACTCTGACAAGCGGGTACGAAAGGTTGTAAACGAGCCATACTCTTGACAAGCGGGTGTGATAGGTTGTAAACAAGCCATACTCTGACAAGCGGGTGTGACAGGTTGTAGATGAGCCATAAGAGAAACCTCTTTTCATTTTGTGAGGTATTTTGTAATATTTGGAAGAAGGTACAGGAAAGAGGGAAGAAACATATAAAAGGGAACAAACACAATGTTGATTTTACAATGAAAAGAAGAACACAGTTCACACTTAGCATTGGTGCCTCTTCAAGCGGCAGCGGTTACCTCTTTGTCCAGTGGCAGCAGTGTAAAGTGTGAACTGTGTTCTTCTTTTCATCGTAAAAGCTTATTGTGTTTGTCTCTTTTATATGTTTCTTTCCTACTTTCCTTTACCTTCTTCCAAATACATAATATTTAAAGTCAAGGTATTCATAATTTTAATCAAGATAATCTTTTGATATTTTTACGAATGTCAAATCTATTGAATACCTATGATATGAATCTCTAGACAAAGCCACTAGCCTGATTCCTGCTGTAAAATGAAGGCACGTTTTGACACATTTCCTGGATCTTGTATCTAATGTCTCGGTCCTGGACACTAAGCTTTAACTAGCAACTTCTTCAAGAGTTTACTTTGGACCTGTGGCAGTGAAACTTTGTATTATCCAGAATCGGACACCCCTAATTTAAACCATGGTTTAGCCTAGTGATCTATTCCAAAAAGTTATATTTAACAATTGTTTCATCTAATAATAAATAAATATATAGGAGCTCAAACGCTCTAAAAGGCATTTTCTTTTATTACAAAAAAAAAGGGCAGGCTTATTTGCTGGTTGCAGAGATACTTTTTAAAGACTTCTCTCAGAAGAATTATTACAATTAATTATCAGAAATAAAATAAAGTCTGAATAAGACCAAGTCACACCTTTGAGAGCACCACCTGCCGTCCACACGGCTCGATAGACCCCCTTTCCGAGTCCAAATATACAATACATGAGAAACATTTTGGTGAAAATTTGAGAAACTTTATCTTCCACCTAGGCCCTAAAGTATTTACTATGAACAAAATAAATAAGTTACAATATTAAAAACACTTATGAATATAGTTCCTTGGGCATGCAAAGATGAAATGTAATTTTGTTATATTTGTTTTAAACATTTCAAGATGAAGTTCACAGTTCAGTGAATGTTGTCCTTAATAACTTTCCTAAACTCTGACTTGACCTTGATACTAATATTGTATTTTTATTAAATATCCTGGAATTTAATTGGACCACAGTTTTATTTTTTAATTCCTCGCACAGCACTTTCGATTGCAGCCGCCTTTCTCAACATCCCAGCACCAAACAGCAAATGCTTATAAAAATAGATTTCAAAGTTGATATTTTTATTTTATTTATGTTTTCTAAACCAGTCAATGGCGTTCCTGAGATCTTTTTTTAAAAAAAACTATCATAAAGATACATTAAAAAAATTAGATTAAAATAATTTCCTTACATGTAATTTGTATCAGTGAGACATTTTTACTTTTCGTTTATTTGTGTGTGATATATTTATTTCGTTCGTTGGTAGAAATGAACAGCTAAATGTCGCACGAGAAACAAAAGAGTTAAGTTATAATTATATCATGTCTGCCGAACAATAGCACATGGCTCCAGTCGATCAATCACACATAGTTCCAGTCAATCAATCGCACATAGTTCCAGTCAATCAATTGCCTGTGGCTCCAGTCAATCAATCACACATAGTTCCAGCTGACCAATCATACATAAACCCAGTCAATCACATATAGTTCCAGTTGATCAATCGCACATAGCTCCAGTTGATCAAACACACATTGCTCCATTTGATCAAACGCCTGTAGTACCAGTCGATTAATCACACATAGTTCCAGTTGACCAACCACTCATAGTTCCAGTCAATTAATCACACATAGTTCTAGTAGATTGCACGTGACTCCATTTGATCAAACACATAGTTCCATTTGATCAATCGCCTGTGGTTCCAGTCGATCAATCACACATAGTTCCAATCAATTCATCCCTAGTGGTTTCAGCCGATTAATCATACATAGTGTCAGTCGATCAATCCCATGTGGTTCTAGTTGATTAATCACACATAGTTCCAAGGCACACGCTCGTCTGAAAATGGTTTCGTCCCATTGGTCCACGGGATATGTCCGATGATGAAGACGGTGCTATAAGGCTCACAACACATCACGCTCCTGAACAGTCTATCTCGACAATGTCCTTGGGGACATCCACAAACTGGTAGACGAGACGTTGTCCGTCCACCTTGGCAAGGATACCCCTCTGGTAGTAATACCTACAACACAAGGACAGGTCTAGTGTTTAGATGTTTGGAAGGAAGAGATTATGTGTGTCAGATAGTGAGATTAGGAGACTGACAAAATAAGAGAGAGAAAAGAGGATGTGTGATAGTGAGATTAGGAGACTACAGACAGAATAAGAAAGAGGGACAGATGAAATCAAGGATTGTTGTTATCGACACTTCACACACGGTTAGAAATTGCTTGTCCCTCCTGGCTACAGGCCCTGGGACATATTGTTATAGATACTAACCCAATATCCAAGATTATAAAATAATTCCTCGATAAAGGCAGATTAACATTTATTTACATTCCGACTAAATATCTATGCGAGTGGCAAATATTGTAGTCATCAGATTCATAGGACCTACAACCACATTTATAAACTAAAATAGGTAGGCTTTGTACTTTAAATTTCAATCCCATGCACCAAGCACAGGGTCATCAGTACCAGGGAACATGTTTCGCGTCCAACAACCAATTAAAACTAATATACACAAATAGTGTAGGTGAGATAAAGTTTACTCACCTGAGAGCCCGACCCATTGTCTCGTAGTTCATGTCTGGCTTGTTCTTGTGTAGTCCCCATAACCTGGACACAGCCTTGGAGTCAACCAGTTTGAACACTCCCTTCTCCCGGTTGGTCCATTTGATGTATCGAGGGCAGTAGTCCCTGTCCTGGAGCAGCTTTAGCAGGAACTCCCACAGGTACGTTGTCGAGCCTGGAACAGGACACACAATGCTATACCGCCCCGGGTGACTTTTGCATCCTCTCTCTGATAATGAGAGTTTAGTATGCAATAACATTGAATGCAGGTGCAATCCTCACCTTCCCGGCTCTTCCTCTTGACAGCCCCGGGCTCGCCGTTCTTGGGCTTCTTCAGCTTCTTCTTGCCGGAGCTCCTGGGTTGGAATCCCAGCTCTAGCATGTATAGGTCATCGCTGGACGTGGCCGGCTGGATGACGGAGGTGGCGATGGGAGGCCGTGGCGGAGAGGGGGCGGGAGGTGCGGCGAACTGTTGGGGGTGGTAGAGCTGGGCTACCGGCGACTGACCATAGCCGCCGTACCCTTCCACTGCTGTCACAAACACAAATAACCTTCAATTGTATCCACAAGTCCGACTCATTAGTTCATTTTAGTGAAAGAATGTTTTCTGTGTGTTTTCTGTGTGTTTCCTGTGTGTTTTTTTGTAGTTGTTTAATCAAACTTTATTGAAAGAAAAGAGTGAATAATGTTTTCATTGTAGTGGCATGATCAAACTTCAATGAAAGAAAAAGTTGAAGAATGTTGTCTGTGTGTTCATTGAAGTGGTTTGATCAAACTTTATTGAAACAAAAGAGTGAAGAATGTTTTCTTTGTATTGGCATGGTCAAACTTTTTTCAGAAATTTCAAACTAGTCTTTGGATTATTCCACAATAAAACAGGAGTCTTATATTTTGAAAACTTTCAAAATTATGTGATTCAATTTAACAAGACACAAGAGTGATAGTGAAAATGTGGAATATTAATTGTATTTTCCCTTTCCCTCAAAATAATATAATATAAATAATAATAAATAAATGGTTCAGGAACTCATAGTAAGTCTACAATTTAATTTTATTGCAATTTGTTTTGTAACTTTTGTCAATTATAAATTACTTTCTATTCCAACACAAACCTATCTATAATATGTATGATTGAGTGACCGAGATGAAGCACGAACAAGTACTTTGATAAGGTTTAATAATATTGTGTCAACCTTTGACAAGTGTTGGCTGCTCGCCAGGCAAACAACATCCCTGACCAATCTAAGTGGCCGCCGTTCGATAAAGACATGCAACCTTGAATGCGGTCAAGACCCTGTCGGTTGCGCCTAGTAGTTCCAAAACACATCACGAGATAGCGCCACCATGAACATCCTGGATACATCATAGTTGGGTTTTTTTTTTACTATTCCGTCTACTTTGGCTCGATGAATGGATCGTTTTCACAAACACCGCATGCCCCAGGACAGATTTTTAATATTTCTTGATATACATAAATACGATTAATTAAAGTTTAGGAGAATTTACACCTCAACAAATCTCTCATCGTAATCAGCCACACGCGCGTATGAAAGTGGATGTAGATATAAAGAAAGAAATCATAATAGTAATGACTAGTGGCACACTGGATTTAGTGCTAACTCAGCTGAATGCCGAGCATCAATAACATTCAGCAAATGGCACGGCCGTACCGAGTACTCAAGTAGTAATAGCTCGTCTACAACCTGTCGCACCCGCTTTTCAAAGTAAGAGTCGTAATATAACGACTGTCTACAATAACTCTGGAGTCGCAGTAGTAAGTCGGAAGGAATGAGCATTGTCGATTTCTACCGACAATGTTGTTGCAACACCTTACGTTTAGTCGATCAGAAACTAAGATGGTTGGACTAATGAAATCATTTAAAACGAATACTATTTATTTAATCTAGAAAAAATAGTTTGTGTAGATAAAAAAAATGCATTTTTTAAATTTATAATAAAACCTTTTTAAAATGTTTAAATTATTTACAAATGTGAATATGACTTTGATTTTGTAGTCATAGTCAATAAGTGTGCTCTTTGCATGGATTCTTTTCTCGTGATAGTTTTGTGGAAGATTTAACTGTTTCAAAACTGAATTTTGATGACTTTTGATTGAGTTTGTCAAGCAATATCTGCCTTTTTATGAAAAAAAGATCCTCTTTACAAATACGAATACAAGACGATCCTATAATGAACCCAAAACGTTCAAACTGTCAATGAAGTTACCCAAAAGCAAATTGTGGATATGTATTTCAGTTTTGGTGATAGGCAGTAGTATTTTTAAATGTATTTGAAATTATTTGTCTTACTACAACCAAAACTATTTATCTATAAGTTCATTTCAAAGTTAAAATTGATTACAGTGCTTCCTGTGGTTACATAAATTGAAACAGGCTGGTTTATTTATTGGTTGAAATGACGTCAAATGTGAATATGACTTTGATTTTGTAGTCATAGTCAATAAGTGTGCTCTTTGCATGGATTCTTTTCTCGTGATAGTTTTGTGGAAGATTTAACTGTTTCAAAACTGAATTTTGATGACTTTTGATTGAGTTTGTCAAGCAATATCTGCCTTTTTATGAAAAAAAGATCCTCTTTACAAATACGAATACAAGACGATCCTATAATGAACCCAAAACGTTCAAACTGTCAATGAAGTTACCCAAAAGCAAATTGTGGATATGTATTTCAGTTTTGGTGATAGGCAGTAGTATTTTTAAATGTATTTGAAATTATTTGTCTTACTACAACCAAAACTATTTATCTATAAGTTCATTTCAAAGTTAAAATTGATTACAGTGCTTCCTGTGGTTACATAAATTGAAACAGGCTGGTTTATTTATTGGTTGAAATGACGAGTTACGACAATTCATTGTAGACAGTCCATTTTATATATCATGACACGTCTTACGACTGCGACAAGTTGTAGATGAGCCATACTCCGACAAGCAGGTGTGATAGGTTGTAGATGAGCCATACTCCGACAAGCAGGTGTGACAGATTGTAGATGAGCCATACTCCGACAAGCAGGTGTGACAGGTTGTAGATGAGCCATACTCCGACAAGCGGGTGCGACAGGTTATAAACGAGCCATACTCCGACAAGCGGGTGTGATAGGTTATAAACGAGCCATAATCCGACAAGCGGGTGCGACAGGTTATAAACGAGCCATACACCGACAAGCGGGTGTGACAGGTTATAAACGAGCCATACTCCAACAAGCAGGTGTGATAGGTTGTGGACGAGCCATAATCCGACAAGCGGGTGCAACAGGATATAAACGAGCCATACACCGACAAGCGGGTGTGATAGGTTGTGGACGAGCCATACACCGACAAGCGGGTGTGATAGGTTGTGGACGAGCCATACTCCGACAAGCGGGTGTGATAAGTTGTAGACGATCCATTACTCATTAGTTTCAACTTCAAACCATAGAAAAGGGAAGTATAGAAACACCACTCTAATGTTCGCAAGTAGAACTACATCGCTAGCGCTCACGGCGTTAGTGCCACGAACCAAAAGATTCTAAGCGGGGCGTTACACTTGGAACACAACCCATTTTCTATTGCGGAATGTTAATTTATCAATTCTTATATCAAATTAAATCAAATGCAACTAAATCCATTATTTTATAAATAAACCAAGTTATAAAATGCAAAATCTAGATAAACTCCTTCTTTAAAATAAACGACAAATTGCAAACAAAACAGTAATGGCGAATATTACATAACCTTTACACTTTCTTTAAAATGGACTTGACGTCCACGCATGCGCATTCTTGTGTGACGTCATTGCAAGTTGCTCCTAGCGATATTGTCCCAAACTAGTTCACGGGATCAGTTAGTCCTATAAGAGTGCCCACCCCAAGCTATTTAAAGAGGACTCCAAGAGCAACCCCCTACCCCCTCCAAAGACAAAAGAAGGGGTCGGCGCTGGCAAATGAAAGCATAGCTTATCTGCATTCCAATTTGCACGTTGCTTTGAATAAAATTGTATTGCTACAGTTCAGATAATTATAATTATTGTTGTGAAAGTATTGGTAGTCATTATTGTGTATTTGATATACAACATTGGCACAGGAATAATTATCTGCTGAAATCGACAAGAAAATGGAATGAAGGCGGGAGTAGTTAGTACCAGTGGTACATAAGGAGCGCGCTAGTTTCACTTTCGTCGCTACGCTACCGTGGCTTGGTAGCTAATAGTTCCCAGTCTGGTCGCTAGGGGCGCGGCGGTTCAAGGCCGTAGGGGCGGGGCTATCACGGTGTCAGTGGTCGCAGCTCTTTCTGCAGATACAACATGCTATGCTGCAGCCATTTCCGCCAGCCCGGGCGAAAACACGTAACACCTCCACTGTATTTATGTTACCAGGATTAGCCTGTGGAGAAATCTGCAGCAGTTTGTCGGACTATGTGTTTAAAATTATGACAAAAGTAAGCTACCTATAACATTTCATGTCAATTTAGCATTAAAAGAAAGAGCATGTAAAACAGACGCAACTATCGCCATATATTATGTAGTGAGAGAAATTCGTTGGCTCACCTCATTATGAAAATATTTTTTTTATGCATTCCGTGACCATAAGCACCATTAAATGACCTGTAATCCCCTGGCAACAAGTTTAATTCTTCATCTTTGGTGTATTGGTGACACCAAATAAAACATTTTTTAAGAACGTTCTAAAAACTATTCACAAAGTTTTGTACTTGAATTTATGTTAATAATTCTTTATATTGTATAAGAACAAATTCAATGAAATAGTGCACTAAAATTTTTACTTATTTTCAGTGGCTTGCATCAAGACATTTAGTTCCACGTAATTGATAATATCAATAAAAGTCCAAACTCAACATATACCTACTTGCGAGTGCTTATTATTGAAACACGCTCTTGCCTAGACCTACTTGCGGGTGGGCAGTGCTTATTATTGAACCACGCTCTTACTTAGACCTTGCGAGTGCTTATTATTGAAGCACGATCTTACCTAGACCAACTTGCGAGTGCTTATTATTGAAACACGCTCTTGTCTAGACCTACTTGCGAGTGCTTATTATTGAAGCACGATCTTACCTAGACCTACTTGCGAGTGCTTACTATTGAAACACGCTCTTGCCTAGACCTACTTGCGAGTGCTTATTATTGAAGCACGCTCTTGCCTAGAGCTACTTGCGAGTGCTTATTATTGAAACACGCTTTTACCTAGACCTACTTGCGAGTGCTTATTATTGAAACACGCTCTTACCTAGACCTACTTGCGAGTGCTTATTATTGAAACACGCTCTTACCTAGACCTACTTACGGGTGGTTAGTGCTTATTGTTGAACCACGCTCTTACCTAGACCTACTTGCGAGTGCATAGTGCTTAATGTTGAGCGACGCTGGCACGCGCGGTCATTATTGGACTCTTCTAACTGTTCTATTTTTGAAACTCCGCGCGCTTTCATCTCCTGTTTGTTTGCACTTGACATTCGTTTTCTTCTTCCTCAATATTCTCACCCCCCCACCCCCTTCCGCCCTTCCAAGGGTAAAGTAAGCGAGAGGAAGCACAGAGAGAATCCAGACGATGGAACGACCATCACGCCATCTGGGAACACATGATGTGAAGCGAACTGAAGGTCAGCGGGCAGAGTGAACATTTCCTGGTCATTGGCATCGCCCGAGCTCCGTGCGTCACTTGGTTGGGGGGG
>CABFWB010002707.1:0-22356 GCA_902151455.1 Timema bartmani | reverse complement strand
GGGGGGGGGGGAGGTTTTCAAGGTAACGCGCCGCCGCCCGTATACCTACAGCAACAAGTGCAATGCACAATATCGACCTTTGTCTGGAACACGGAAATATCGGTGTTTGTTACACGGCATTTGTAAGGAACAGAGAGATAAGTTTCAAACCAGCAGCGACCACGAAGAACCATGACTATTTCGTACCCGCTGTCAAAATGCTCAAACATAAAGGGCAATATTCGAGTGAAATGAGCAATATATAAAATGCATATCTGCAAGTATACATGTATGATGTAGTGCGTGTAGAGACAAACACTATTCACTAATTGTTAACCAAACGGATTATTTTGATAATCTCTCTTGAGGCATCGTTGATCGTAGGTAAAGTAAGTTTACTGAACTATCTTTCACAAGATGCCACAAATACTGTTAAAGTTAGAACTTGTTTTAATGCCGCTTTACTAGCGTTTTATAGGCTTCTAATCCCATTCAAGAAATTTATTGTAACAATCCCTTAGGTGTTAAGTCCCGTTCTTCGCTGTTCTTTTTTACCCTTTTCAATAAAATTATGATGTATTTTAAGTTAATGAACAATTCTTCATTGTTTAAGTCGTCTGGATACAATTTTACAAGTGTAAACTTAATGTTTATTTTGGAAAGCTGTTAATTATAATAAATGTCGCCATCATTCACGTACGCCTCAAAATTACAAAGGAACTCAAAGCGTTTTTCTAGCTCTTCCGATATTAGAAAAACAGCTTGAAATGTCAGCCGACAGTTTAAAGAGCGACGCATTTCTTGCTGAGTGCAGTGTCGTCAGCATTCTCCCCTGACATCGTAAGCTTCCTTCTTATTCTTGTTGTGGTACTGACACCTCATATCTGCTCTGCCTTAGTAATGACATTGTCACGGACATAGCTCATTCCTCCAATCACTTGATTTGTCTGTCAGCATCTCCACAAGTGTCAATGTTTGATTGAAGTGGATTCCTTCTGTCTGCAAAATTTTTTTGTAATTTGTCGATAAAATAATGAATCTCTGTAACTGTTGGCTTGCGGACTAAGGGTTCATCCAGACTGGCAAGCATGCGACTGAGCGTGCCAAACTGGCGAGTGTGAGAGCGAGCGCGTGATTAGCAGATAGCTCTCGATAGTTGTTGACGAGGAGGCAAAGGTTCGAATCTTGGCTCAGTGAACTAAGGGTGGTTTTTAACAAGTGAGTTATTGTTGTGGTTTTCTCATATTCTCTCCACGCTAATGGTGATTCTTAGTTGTAAAGGCCTACTTTGATTATAATATTGAAGTATTTTAACATATCAGTTTTACACATATATACATATAGGTATGGTTTATGATATTACCAATTAAATTAGGCCGTCAGTAGCAAGTGTACTAAATATTTCGATATTAATAAAAATGTCAAAATGAAAGTTTTCCTAGCACTCAATAATACTGTCTACCGCCTGCAAACTAGACTGTACCGGGTCGAGCGCGCGCTAAAAAATAGAACCAGTTCTATCTTTCAAGCACGCGCTCCAGTCTAGCCACCTCTCATTACAACCAATGTGTTCTATCTTATTTTATAGTCGCTCGCTCGCCGTACCCTAACCGTAAGAGAAAGGCAGAGAAGTTTCCAAAAGTTCTAGAAGGTGAACGCAACTAAAGCTGCTCGCGCAACATTTGAAATACCATTAAATTTGGTGTTTGCCATAGTGACGGTTAAATGAAAACATGTACCCATTATTCCGGGTTAATTGCTTATTTATTTATGGAAATAAGAAAAAAATTATCATAGTTTTTCTTTCATATCGAAATGAAGTTCCTTATAATATTTTTTTCAACGAAATCATGTTTTAGCTAACGAAATAATAAATATTGTTTTAAGCCTACGCTCAATTTGGCCCCTCCCCCTTAGATACGCCCCTGAATTGTAGCAAAGGGATCTTCAAAGCCTATCAACGGTAACTTTGAGATGTAGTGTTATAAGTAAGGATAATTTATATTGATATGAAAATATATAGATTCATTTACTAAACTTGTCTGCCATTTTTTACATATAACAGTGAAAAGCGACGAAGACCAGCCATCTTAATACCACCTCCCAGAACCATGCAAGCCAATATATCGATATATCGAACTTTCGATAAACACGTTGCGATATATCGATATGTTAAGTAAATATTTCCATTCTTAGCTATCTGTGTGTTTTTAAACGGTATTTGACACGAGATCAGTAACACCCATCCGGGCAGAATTCAAAGGGAATGTACCAGCATTTGCGTTAAGAGTCGGGAAACCACCATAGTACACCCAGTTGGAATTCAAATCCCGTCACCGGAAAAAAAAGCCAGACAAGACGCGACTGACGCCTTTGTCAATGCTAATACTTGTTATCAGCAGGCGGTGGAACACAGATATGTAATCGTGTAGAAGGAATAAGTTGAAAACAGACGTGTGAGAGGGAGGTAGTTGATAACAGACGTGTGAGAAAGAGGTAGTTGATAACAGACGTGTGAGAGGGAGGTAGTTAATAACAGACGTGTGAGAGGGAGGTAGTTGATAACAGACGTGGGAGAAAGAGGTAGTTGATAACAGACGTGGGAGAAAGAGGTAGTTGATAACAGACGTGTGAGAGGGAGGTAGTTGATAACAGACGTGTGAGAGAGAGGTAGTTGATAACAGACGCGTGAGAGGGAGGTAGTTGATAATAGATGCGTGAGAGGGAGGTAGTTGATAACAGATGCGTGAGAGGGAGGTAGTTGATAATAGACTGCGAGAGGGGGTAGTTGATAAAAGGTGCATGAGAGGGAGGTAGTTGATAACAGATGCGTGAGAGGGAGGTAGTTGATAACAGACGTGTGAGAGAGAGGTAGTTAGAGGGAGGTAGTTGATAACAGATGCGTGAGAGGGAGGTAGTTGATAACAGATGCGTGAGAGGGAGGTAGTTGATAATAGGGATGAGCGAGGGTCACTTTTTAAATGCGAAGTGAAGTCGAAGTCGCCTAGGATTTTTGTTGTTACTTAACGCTACTTTTAATTTTTAAATTAATTATTTTTCTAGATCGTGTCAGTAACAAGGGCCAGAAAAAATTATTTATTACCTAAGGACTATATTAATAATTAATGCACACAGGCTTACTGATATGATAAGCTTAGTAAATTATCAAAAAAAAATTAATTTTTACTTACATCGTAGGGTTTATAAAATTATTTTGCAAACCTTACATATGCATGTCTTTTATCTTTATTTCTATGATAATAATTATAAATTAAATTCTGTTTTCGTTTCCCATTTTCCGTATCAGCCATTTTGAATAATAAAGAAAATGCGATGAAGTTATGAAAAACTTCTGTGTCGAAATGCACTTGTAAATTTGTCACATATAATTCCAAAGAGATAGAATATTAAGGACTAAACATTATTAGACGCGAGCTGGGATGATAGCACAACTAAAGCGTTTTCTCTGCTTCATACCACTAACCATGGTGTTATTTCATTATAGGTATTTTTATTTTTTACAAAATTATGTTGGTTATAGTGAACATAAAATATTAATATTTACTTATCCGCTTTTGATCTATGCTTACGTTGTGGGAGTTAAATTACTAGTCAGTGTTAAAATTATGTTTAGTAACAGTTTTAAAATTATCAAATATTGAAAAATGTAACATTTAGTATGATAAAATTAAATTAAATCGTTTAATATCGAAGTTTTAACCTTCCTTCGAAGTTTTTCGAATATGCAAAGGTTATTGTAGATGTCGAGGCCGAAGGAGATTTGACTTCGACTTATCGAAGCTTCGCACACCATTAGTTGATAATAGACTGTGAGGGGGAGAAGCAACATTCTCCCTATAACATTGTATCAGCTTATTCATTATTTTGTCTGAAAAACTTGTTGCAATCAACATTTCACTTTATTATAGGTATTATTTTATAAATATTAGTACAGTAGTATCCATCAAATCCTTTCACTAAATATTCCCTCCTTTGTTTTATATTAAACTTGTTTTAAAATAACATTAGAAAATTATTATAACTAAAATTATCCTTTCATTTGATTTACAAATTGCTATTTAAAATATTGCACTTGTGTTCCACCAATCATGTATGTCCTTCGCGTCGTGATATGGGACTGTTTGTTTACTTCCGGTCTCAGGTTATGATGAACCAATAATAGTGTAGAGCTAAAGCGAACTAGATTTTATAATGTTCGATCAAATAAAACATATGAACTAGGGCCTGTCAGCATATAAAACATATGAGCTAAGGCCTGTCAGTGAACAAAACATATGAACTAAGGTATGTCAGCAAATAAACCATAGGGACTAAAGCCTGTCAGCGAATAAAACGTATGAACTAGGGCATGTCAGCAAATAAAGCATAGGACTAACTAAGGCCTGTTAGCGAATAAAATACAAGTTTAGTCAACCAACTTTCTGCGTTCAGGCCTCACTTGAATATTAATTGGAGTGGTTAAGCCTCGCTATCAAAATATATTTCAAATACGCTTTTATGATACAATCAAAACAAGTATCAAAGTTTGCATTCATTACAATGTTTTCTTATATACTTTTTGCCAAAGTTTTTGACTATAAAATATACCTAATTAAATCTTTAAAAGCTACCCATAAAATATTATTTATACATTCGCTTTACATTTGACGACGTGAATACCATTTTATCAAAAATATAGGAGCGCATTAACGTCAACAAATCTAATACAATGTATTCTCCTGTGACAGCGGGTCATTGCTAGCGACCTCTTCTATACAGATGTAGGCCTACATGAAAACGTGAGACTCGTTTTTGTTGATTCACTTGTCAAAACAAAACATTTCTCTACTTATTTTAGTCAAGCAGAAATGAAAGAAATGAACAATGATCCAAAGATACGAGAATACCGATGCTGTGCCTCACCTGAAATACCCTCGCGCCTCACAATTTAAGTAACCCTAGCTACAAAAGTCCGAGTCAATACTCGCTCAAAAATACCTGACTTTAGATTTAGGTTGTTCCTAAATAATATTTAAGCACTTCGATTTTTTTTAAACTAGAGGTTATATTCTTATGGCTCAAAGAACTCTTGATAGTCAAGAGCTGTAGAACCAAGTTGTAATTTTCCTACTTTGCGCCTCAATCTCTTTAAATTTGAGAAAACACTCACACTAGAGCACAATTTTCTTAGATAAAGCTAAAAAAAAGTTATAAGATTTGCTTTCGCGTCAAGTTGTTTGATCTGCAGCCGTCACTTTAGATAGATATTATCAATGGATACAACAAAGTAACAATAACATCGACTGCAACAAAACATGTTAGTATTTTATAACAAGCTCATCCTGTGAAACTTGGGCCGCCAGAATAAAAACTATCGCAGATTGATTAAAAATATCTAGGAACCACGCTAGCCGCTACTTGGTTATTTTTACTAGCTACTGGATATAGTTGTAAGCAAGCTATGTTGGCAGCACTGCTCCCAAACCTGGAGTGGCCTTGTTCGGCTACAACCACGAGACAAGCATAACGAGCAGACTTCCGCCCGCAGGATAAAGCAGTGCAACAACAGTTTGATGAGAGGACTTGGAGAGTAACCACACTACTTATTGTAGGGAGACTTCCTTTCTCGCACTTACAGTAGTTACAGGCTAACTTCCCTTCTCCCTCTTACAGTAGCTACAGGCTAACTTCCCTTCTCCCTTTACAGTAGTTGCAGGCTGACTTCCCTTCTCCCTCTTACAGTAACTACAGGCTGACTTCCCTTCTCCCTCTTACAGTAGCTACAGGCTGGCTTCCCTTCATAACACTGTTAAATGTTATCTAGGTCTAGGTTGTACAGTGTTATCTATTAATTCAAATGCCCTACTCCACACAACTCGCCAATACTCGACATATAACACTGTTAAATGTTGTCTAGGTCTAGGTTGTCCAGTGTTATCTATTAATTAAAGTGCCCTACTCCACACAGCTCACCAATACTCGACAGATAGCATTGTTTGTTAGATGAGCGCTTTTCAAGGCCGGGTTCACAATGCAATGACATCTTATCAGTTGTAACCTTCAACTTCAGAGTTCCTTATCAGCGTGCTCTGTAGGCTGTAGCCCACATAGATACCGTCACTTGGAGAACGGTTAGCACTCCCGACTCTCACTGGATACTCTAGGATAGGCACACGGACTAAAAGTCAGGCTTTGACCGGTGACAAAGAGGTTCGGAAAGTTCGAATCCCGGTCAGGTGTACTGAGTGGTTTTTACAAAATTGTTCTATTCTCTACTTCCACGCAAATGCGGGTACATATATTTTCGAGGAGTAAGAGCGAACACAAGTTATGAATGATAATCATCCGACCTGGACATTGTGAGTCGAGTTCTTTGCGCATGCGCAGTAGTATCTCGTATGACGTGCTTAGTGGACTGGTTCAACGACACACTGACTTTCCCGAGCCCGACACAAGGTCACACACTGTCTCTGTTCAGTGGCAGGAACATCATCACTAGAGGAATTAGGTACTACTCTCTAATGTTCATTTATTACTAGCCGCGCGGGTAACACGTATATGTAGGCCTAACAAAAATGTAAAATGTTTAGGCATTGTGCTTAAAAGATATGTACCCGCATTTGCGCGGAGAGAGAGAGGAAAAAACCTTCAGTACTCCCAGCCGGGATTCTAACCCCGATCTCCGTCATCGGTTATGGCTACTTTGATTCCATCCAGGCGGAGTTGTGACCCGGTCATTTTATCAAAAAACGCTAGGGTCCGGCGCGAGTCAAGGTGTTTGTACTAAGTTGTCAGTTCACGCGCGTGATTACGTATAAAAACCTGTTAAACGCGTGGAACCAAAAGTGATGCGACCTCGCAATAGACGGACCATGATTATAGGGTTAGGTTCGTTGTTTAAATGGGGCGCCTTTATTTCCGCACAAGTTGTGACGTCACAGAGAGAGCTCCGGTCGCGATATAGTATTTTATAGATAGCACCACACACTAGCAGCTGAAAGCGCTGCCAACTGTCCGAACCAATATAACCTACCCGCTAGTATAGTCTGTTTAGCACACATGTATTCATGGGGCAATCGATTCCATAATGTTTGTGGTTTGAGGGAAAGTCCCCATCAAATTATAATTTAGTTGATTGAAGTTTACTAGTGATAGTTGTTACCTCAGCTGGCAACACTGTCCCACTTTATACTAGAGAGCTGGCAACACCGTCCCCCCCTGACTAGATGCTAGTTTACTCACGAGGTGCTCTGCCCGTGTAGTGTTGCGTGGTCCCTCTGGGGTGCGGCTGGTAGTACGGCGCCAAGAACCCCCCGTGGACCGCGTGGGGGTGCTGGTACCCTCCAGGGTGATGGGGACTCTCGGGGGTTCGAGTCACTGTGGGGCACATCAACCAGACAAGGGATTAACCACAATTTGTATGACGCGTTGTAGCGGCGCTGACGTCAAACCTAACAATATCTTTGTTCATTTGAACCTGCTCAACAGTTGTAACCACACAGTCGAGGATAACACCGTGAGACTCACCTGGTGTGGGTTGTAACCATACAGTCGAGGATAACACCGTGAGACTCACCTGGTGTGGGTTGTAACCATACAGTCGAGGATAACACCGTGAGACTCACCTGGTGTGGGTTGTAACCATACAGCAGAGGATAACACCGTGAGACTCACCTGGTGTGGGTTGTAACCACACAGCAGAGGATAACACCGTGAGACTCACCTGGTGTGGGTTGTAACCGAGCCTTAAGCTCGTCATTGGATGTGTGTCCACTGCTGCTACTGTCCACATCAGACACTCCGGAGTCTGCTGGGCTGGGCGGAAGCGAACCTGCAACAACCGAGAATAACCACCACATTACTTGGCGTATGAATGTATGTCAAGTAGGCTGTAATCTTAAGATGGGAGTGTAGGGAACACCAACTAATAGAAGTGTTTTTGTTGATTTTATATCAAAACATTTTTTGTCTAAAATAAATCAAATATTGCTCCAGTAACAACGTTCAGTTTCATTTTCCTCACATGGTGATATCAACATTTGTTGAATACCTGACATGGACATGGCGGTATTTGATAACAAACTTTTAAATGAATAGAAAATACTGTTATTAAATTCTAGGACTACCCTCAACAGATATTCAACAATTGTTGATATAACCGCGTGAATAAAATGAAAGTGAACGTTACTACTGGAGAAATATTTGATTTGTTTTGGCAAAAAAGTTTTGATTCAAAAGTGCAAAAACACTGGCCTTAACTCGTGCCCCTTGCACTCCCACCTTAATAGTAGATAATACCGGGTATGTATATACATTCAACGCTAGTAATATTCCCGTGACACACACGACTTACACACTAATTAATCACCAAACCAGATACTCCTAGATCTAGTGGAGGGAGAGACTCACCAGGTGGCGCGAATAAACCCTCTCGCAAAAATCAGGTCCAAAACATCCCCCCTCCCCCCTTGTTTGACGGTGGACGCAATGTCGGGCAGCTGTGGACATCTCTGAGGGGGTGCTGCGGCGAGCAGAGAAAAGGGTTCCATTTATCCAAATATGCGGAGAAAGGGGAACAACATTTTTCGTATAAAAAGAGTGTTTTTTTGCGATAATGACAGCTGCGAGCCGACTTTGCGTGTTTACGTCGCAACCCTTATCGCGGGTAGGGGTTGGTTGTTGTTCAATATTGCGCCAGCCAGGGAAGGTTTGTTATTGTCGGGCAGATGTCTGGGGGTCAACGATCCCCTACCCCTTCTCTTCAGCGATCATCGAGTGACATCGTCCTGTAGGTTCCAGGTCTAGGCCTCCCTCCATACACCGACACGTAGCGTTGTCTTACGTTACGTGAAGAGTACCACGTGTTCCAATCATGTTTCTAGTAAAGTCAACACAGTTATTTAGTACTTCATTTGTTTGTTTATGGTGTGCAGACTATAAATTGTTGCGTCTCAAGAGCACCAAATTCTTACATTTTATTTTGTAGCTCAGTGACTTCTGTCACAAGAACTTGAATAATAATCAGCCCTAACTGCGACACTTACATTTTAGTGAACAAGTTGTTTTCAAACAGTTTAAACTCATTGTCTGTATTTATAATGAGCTGTTACGTGAGTCCTATCACACTACTATGTTTCCTTACGTTACGTGAGCCCTGGTAACACACTACTATGTTTCCTTACGTTAAGTGAGTCCTGATAACACACTGCTATGTTTCCTTACGTTACGTGAGTCCTGATAACACACTGAATGACAATCACTGTAGAAAGCTGTGCATGTGCTAGAGAGGAGCTACTGTGCATGTGCTAGAGAGGAGCTACTGTGACTGACAATCACTGTACAAAGCTGTGCATGTGCTAGAGAGGAGCTACTGTGACTGACAATCACTGTACAAAGCTGTGCATGTGCTAGAGAGGAGCTACTGTGACTGACAATCACTGTACAAAGCTGTGCATGTGCTAGAGAGGAGCTACTGTGACTGACAATCACTGTACAAAGCTGTGCATGTGCTAGAGAGGAGCTACTGTGACTGACAATCACTGTACAAAGCTGTGCATGTGCTAGAGAGGAGCTACTGTGACTGACAATCACTGTACAAAGCTGTGCATGTGCTAGAGAGGAGCTACTGTGACTGACAATCACTGTACAAAGCTGTGCATGTGCTAGAGAGGAGCTACTGTGACTGACAATCACTGTACAAAGCTGTGCATGTGCTAGAGAGGAGCTACTGTGACTGACAATCACTGTACAAAGCTGTGCATGTGCTAGAGAGGAGCTACTGTGACTGACAATCACTGTACAAAGCTGTGCATGTGCTAGAGAGGAGCTACTGTGACTGACAATCACTGTACAAAGCTGTGCATGTGCTAGAGAGGAGCTACTGTGACTGACAATCACTGTACAAAGCTGTGCATGTGCTAGAGAGGAGCTACTGTGACTGACAATCACTGTACAAAGCTGTGCATGTGCTAGATAGGAGCTACTGTGACTGACAATCACTGTACAAAGCTGTGCATGTGCTAGATAGGAGCTACTGTGACTGACAATCACTGTACAAAGCTGTGCATGTGATAGATAGGAGCTACTGTGACTGACAATCACTGTACAAAGCTGTGCATGTGCTAGAGAAGAGCTACTGTGATTGACAATCACTGTACAGTGTACAAGGCTGTGCATGTGCTAGAGAGGAGTCAGTGTTCTATCACAGAATTTAACGTCTATTAGCCGCGCGGGATCGTGAACACGCCATATTTGAGGGGGGGCACCACCCAATGCTTATCTCCCCCCCCCCCCAAGCCCCACGAAGGGAACCGTTGGGTACACAACCTTGCATGACGTAACGATCTTGCCTAAATCGAGTTAACCCACCATTTGAAAATACAGAAACTAGGACAGAGATTAAACACCTTTTTCCGGTAAGTATAATAAAAAGTGACAATTCATATAAATAACCATCTTCACACAGTTATACATAAGAAAATACAGATATTACAAGATGCCTCTCCAACCCTTTTTCAAAAAACGTGTAAGAATGTTTCAAAAAAGAAAGGGAGAGAGGGAGTGAAACTGGTTGAGGTGTCCGTGGTGGGAACCTCTTGGTCCAAGGAAGACAGATAGACAGACAGACAGTGGAGGAAGTGAGCTGGTCTCTGTCAATAGAACAACAATCTATTAGCAAGAATCCAGCTCCCCTGCATTGCTAACATCCGCGTGTCCAGTCGCTTCCTCAACGGTCTTCCATGGACCGGTTATAGATGACCTCGTATTGACCTCTTGGACGACGATTAATGACCACGAACTGAGGAGGGGGTCATCATTTCTAACCCCCTCCCCTCTCTAACATTCGGACCAACCCCTTGCTTTCATAGGGGACACACATCAAGGACCGGTCTGGCAGGGATGTGAACCAGTCGAGGTCTGGTTCATTGCGTGTAACATTTCTATATGAGCTTATGGAGGGTATCTAGTTCTTGAGGTAATGGAGGGTATCTAGTTCTGGAGGTGAGGGAGGGTATCTAGTTCTGGAGGTGAGGGATTGGTATCTAGTTCTGGAGGTGAGGGATGGTATCTAGTTCTGGAGGTAATGGAGTGTATCTAGTTCTGGAGGTAATGGAGGGTCTGTAGTTCTGGAAATGCTGTCGAACTCTGACCATCGAGGTGTTTTTAATAATTGTAACGTCAAGAAGAGTGAATGAATGATGAACTAACCCCAGCCCCAGCGAACGTTTCTCGACGGGGACGACTGTCCCAGCCTCTCACAAACTAGATGGATAAACAAAATGTAGATTTAGATTACAGTAAACGCAAATTGTATACCGAAACAACTAAGGAGTTTGGCTGGTTTCTCTTCTCCTTTCCCAAATTTGACACTTACAGGACACAGACTTTAAACCATCTATATCACATCTAGGCAGCTATACCATAGTGGAACCAAGTAAGGTTAGCGCATAGTTACATAAGTAGCCCCAAAGATATAGTAAAAGGAGCAATTTCTAAAGCCCAAACTATATTCACGGGGTATGTATGCCTCTATGACCACTTGGTCTAGAGTGAGAAGGTGCAAAAAAAAAAACCTTATCGTCCAGTGTCAATTTACAGGTAATCACCGTTTTAATATTACTGCCGCAGAACACAGCTTACAAACTAACTTTTAATTTCTTTCCAGCGTCTTACTACCCTTCTGGGTTGGACGCATTTTAACTACGATACTGGAGTAGGAATGGAAAAGATTGACTTTTGAGGAAATATACCCATATTTGCGTAGAAGAGTGAGAAGCCATTTGGTAAAAAAAAATTCATTCGCCCCCTTGGGATTCAAACCCGTTCTCCTACTCACAGAAAATAAGATTAGATGAGTTTCATATTTAGTCCACAAGCCTAAACGACTTACAAAATAACTTAAATTGTTGAGTAAATAAAGCGTTAATTTAAAGAACCCATTGCATGTGACGTCACATACCTGTGGAGGAGTGCGTGGTGTAGGCGGCGGTACGGTGCGCGGTCATGAGCTGCTGGTGGTGTTGGTGTTGGTGGTGTTGGGACAACATGCCATGCAGTAAGGGCTTCACTCCCGGCTCCCTCTTCACCACCGGCATCAGGTCCATGAGATCTGCCGTGTCCACTGAAACACGAAGTGCACGTCACTTACACGTCCTAGGAGGGCTGGTATATTAAAATGTATCTCTGGACAAATAACCTCAAGATGACCTTCCTAAACAGTTCAGTATAGTCCTATATTCTGAGTCTGGCCAAGATATGCTCCCATTTTACCGCCGCGGGCCGGTCGGATGTTCTCTTAGTATTTTGATTGCCAGTGAAAACCGCCTCCAAGACTGAAATCTCTAGACACGCGTATCCTAGTGAAGTCCCCACCTTCAGCCCGATTATCCGGTCTAGTGGCGTAGTCGGAGGTTTCTCTGAATGACCAGTAACCGGGGCATCGCGCAAGTTGGTCATCGTACTTTCCATTCATCTCATTTACGGCGGGATCGGGCTGGTGGTCAGCACGCCTGGCATCATGCACTTGCGGGCAATACTGCGTTTCCTCAATTGTGCATGACACACAAGTTTGCTGTTGAAGGAAAGGTCGGAGTTTGAATAACGGTATGGTTACATCGTAGGGGTAGCTTTCTATATGCAATTTACCAATAGATTTTACCCCACGATAAAGCTAGTGAACTTCCTCTAAATTATCTGGATCATCCCTACAGCTGGGATTGAAGTCGTTAGTAAAATGTGTATTGAGACACGGTGGAGAAACCTTTGCGCGCGGCCCAGCTCACAAAAGATAAACACAAAATCAGGTCTTTTGTTCGACCATCAGATGAGAATGTTTCTACAATAGCCAGCTGGAACAGTTGCTACAGTCCAATGTTCATAGGAAAGACCTTATCTGACAGGTGGAACAGTTGCTACAGGCCAATGTTCATAGGAAAGATCTTATCTGACAGGTGGAACAGTTACTACAGTCCAATATTCATAGGAAGTACCTTATCTGACAGCTGGAACAGTTACTACAGTCCAATGTTCATAGGAAAGATCTTATCTGACAGGTGGAACAGTTACTACAGTCCAATGTTCATAGGAAAGACCTTATCTGACAGGTGGAACAGTTGCTATAGTCCAATGTTCATAGGAAATATCTTATCTGACAGGTGGAACAGTTACTACAGTCCAATGTTCATAGGAAGGACCTTATCTGACAGCTGGAACAGTTACTACAGTCCAATGTTCATAGGAAAGACCTTATCTGACAGCTATAATAGTTGCTACAGTCCAATGTTCATAGAAAGAACCTTATCTGACAGCTGGAACAGTTACTACAGTCCAATATTCATAGGAAGTACCTTATCTGACAGCTGGAACAGTTACTACCGTCCAATGTTCATATGAAAAACCTTATCTGACAGCTGGAACAGTTGCTACAGTCCAATGTTCATAGGAAGGACCTTATCTGACAGTTGGAACAGTTGCTACACTCCAATGTTCATAGGAAGGACCTTATCTGACAGCTGGAACTGTTTCTACAGTCCAATGTTCATAGGAAGGACCTTATATGGCAGCTAGAACAGTTGTTACAGTCCAATGTTAATAGTAAGGACCTTATCTAACAGGTGGAAGAGTTGCTACAGTCCAATGTTCATAGTAAGGACCTTATCTAACAGGTGGAAGAGTTGCTACAGTTCAATGTTCATAGGAAGGACCTTATCTGACAGCTGGAACAGTTACTACAGTCCAATGTTCATAGGAAAGACCTTATCTGACAGCTAGAACAGTTGCTACAGTCCAATGTTCATAGGAAGGACCTTATCTGACAGCTGGAACTGTTTCTACAGTCCAATGTTCATAGGAAAGACCTTATCTGACAGCTATAATAGTTGCTACAGTCCAATGTTAATAGTAAGGACCTTATCTAACAGGTGTAACAGTTGCTACAGTCCAATGTTCATTCGAAGGACCTTATCTGACAGCTGGAACAGTTACTACAGTCCAATGTTCATAAGAAGGACCTTATCTGACAGTTGGAACAGTTGCTACAGTCCAATGTTCATAGGAAGGACCTTATCTGACAGCTAGAACAGTTGCTACAGTCCCATGTTCATAGGAAGGACCTTATCTGACAGCTGGAACTGTTTCTACAGTCCAATGTTCATAGGAAGGACCTTATATGGCAGTACCTTATTTGACAACTGGAACAGTTGCTACAGTTCAATGTTCATAGGAAGGACCTTATCTGACAGCTGGAACAGTTACTACAGTCCACTGTTCATAAGAAGGACCTTATCTGACAGTTGGAACAGTTGCTACAGTCCAATGTTCATAGGCAGGACCTTATCTGACAGGTGGAACAGTTGCTACAGTCCAATGTTCATAGGAAAGACCTTATCTGACAGGTTGAACAGTTGCTACAGTCCAATGTTCATAGGAAAGACCTTATCTGACAGGTGGAACAGTTGCTACAGTCCAATGTTCATAGGAAGGACCTTATTTGACAACTGGAACAGTTGCTACAGTTCAATGTTCATAGGAAGGACCTTATCTGACAGCTGGAACAGTTACTAGAGTCCACTGTTCATAAGAAGGACCTTATCTGACAGTTGGAACAGTTGCTACAGTCCAATGTTCTTAGGAAGGACCTTATCTGACAGCTGAAATAGTTACTACAGTCCAATGTGTATAGGAAGGACCTTATCTGACAGTTGGAAAAGTTGCTACAGTCCTATGTTCATAGGAAGGACCTTATCTGACAGCTATAATAGTTGCTACAGTCCAATGTTCATAGAAAGAACCTTATCTGACAGCTGGAACAATGATGTGATCTGTTGATATATATTAATATCCATGAAATAACAATAAATCTATTATAATCTAAATGTTGTAAATGTTAATTGTATTTTGTCTAAGACCCTTGCTACCAACATTTGAGTGTAATTTGTTCCCAAGTCTCTGAGAACATCCCAAGGTTAACTTCACTTACAGGACATAGACCCGAACAACTCGATAACCTTGACAGGAGTACTAGCCACGTTGCCACCGCGTTTAACCCTTCCAAGAAACAGCCTTGGTACTTGGAGGAGAAAGAACGAAACATGGCAACACGCTCGCTTCCTTCGGCCAGGAAGTACCCAGAGAAACAACAAAACAAAATAACAACTAAAATAATACTCGTATTAACAAAAGAGTGTAAAAGCAAAGGATGACGAGATTAGGTAAAACAGAACAACAGTTCCCATACATAGGACTCCCACCTTCGTAAGGTTTACACCCGACAACTTTTAGAACAAAAGTCTCCACAACTTACAGTAGGCGCACCATCATCGGGAGGTTTACAACTGACAACATTTCTAGAGTTCGGGTGACCGGGAACTAAAACCAAACTTCGTTGACAAGACAAACGAGCGATTTTGAAGAATCTGTATTTATGTTTAAAGGAAACGCGAGTAAAGGTCTGTACTTTCAGTTTTCACGGTCAAATGAATCAAATATTTCTGTTCAAATGTTAGCAAACCTGCTCACGACAGATATTCAACAACCAATGCTATCACCACGTACAGCCTGTAGAATATTAAACTAAAATTATCAACTGAAGAAACATTTTATTCATTTTGGCCAAGAAAAGATTTGATTGTAGTAAGAAAATAACAAAATATGACCCTTAACTCTTGTACCTCACCGGTTCTAGAAAGGAGGAACAGGGACTATGTCACGAGTTCTATAATGGAGGAACAGGGACTATGTCAGGAGTTCTAGCCAGGAGGAACAGGTACTATATCACGAGTTTTAAACAGGAGGCACATGGACTAAGTCACAAGTTCTAGACAGGAGGAACAGGGACTATATCACGAGTTCTAGCCAGGAGGAACAGGGACTATATCACGAGTTCTAGGCAGGAGGAACAGGGACTATGTCACGAGTTCTAGACAGGAGGAACAGGGACTATGTCACGAGTTCTAGACAGGAGGAACAGGGACTATGTCACGAGTTCTAGACAGGAGGAACATGGACTATATCACGAGTTCTAGACAGGAGGAACAGGGACTATATCACGAGTTCTAGCCAGGAGGAACAGGGACTATATCACGAGTTCTAGCCAGAAGGAACATGGACAACGTCACGCACGACCAACCTCCTATTTACCAGCAAACCAGACAAGATGAGACTGATGTCCTTGAATACGTAACCATCAGTACGTTTTAAAAAAAACTTACGGTAAATAGTATTGCGTATTAGTGGAAGCATGGCCTAAGGCGTCATTCTCACAATAAACTGGATTATAGATGAAGGGGAGATTGATGTACAAGGCCCGGTTTTTCCTACCCTGGGGCGGTAGAGCTTCCGGTCCGTCAAGGTTTCTCCATTGACTGGTATCAGTAGATGAAGAGACAAGGAACAATATCAAGATACTCTGCGGCCACCGAGCTGCAAGAAATGTATTAAGTTAAGTTAGTTTTATATTTTCTTATGTAGTATTATGTTTAGTTTTAGGTCCAAGGTAGTGGTTTTACCTGGAGGTAGGTGGAGCGAAATCTCCGATAGGGCGCCTCCCCAGGTGGTGAATAGGGGGATGCTCACCCCCGCTGGGGTTCGCGCTGATCCGGGGACTATTTGATCCGAAAGCGGCGGGACACCAAGCGGGGCAGAGTACCGGGGACGTAAAATACCCGAGGCGAACCAACTAGTAGGATAAAATTAGAAAATAGGGAAATAGGGGCACTTAGATTAGGAGCTACAATCAACACTATATTAATTAATATGATTGTAAATTGAATAAACTAGCAAATTAGCGGAGGTAAAGAAACAATGTAACATAGACTTTGTTCATGATAGGTTTTTACCTGAATGACAGTTCAAAAATCACATGTTTAGGTTTTGGATTGCCAACACTTGTAAAGGATCACTGTTTTGTTAAAAATGTTAAATTTCTTAATTATCTGTTATATTTTACATTTTAAATAATATAAACTTAAGTTATCTCATACTATTTGATTACTTTTAATAATTTCTTTTTATCCAACTCAAAACAATATTTTTAACATAATTAAAAGTACTTATTCTTCGTTTTGGAACGTTAATGACTATGTGTAATATAGTGCATACATTAATACCTTTTAATACATGCATCGTATTTACTTGGAAAAGAGAAAATACTTGTCATTTTTTAATATATAATACATTATTTTATGAATATTTTATCGTATTTCAAAATATTTAACTGAATAAAATATTTGCATCCACTGCGTGGGTGCATCATTGTAAAAACCTTGTTTACGTCATGTTCAATCACATGGTTTAAATTTGTCGATCGCCATTTTGAAGCTATTTTCGTTAAACTGTTGTGGAAGTGCTTTGAATAGTAATTTTTTTAAGTGGAATCAAACGATAAATAATCTTTGTGTCCGACCTCATATAGATATATATAAATTTTGGCCAATACTATATATATATAGTATTGGCCAAAATTACTGTGGCTAGCTATCACATTCATATATTACCATCTGTTTTCATTACAGTGATACAAAGTGATAGATGTCAGCTGTTGGCGTAGGGATATATTAGAGACTATTTCTAGTAACGTTTTGAGCTGTCATCCAAGTAAACTTAGGTCATGAATGAATTATAGGTCCTGAGTTGCAGTCTAGGCCTCAGGACAGAAAGTAAGGATGAATAAATAAATATTCCTGGGTTCCCTTCATCCTAGCACAAGTCTCGGTGTTGATATTCTGACTGGTACTCTATTACATTCACAGACAATCCATTTTATTGCCAGCCTCACGCCCTAGATCACGTGGTCACCAGCACGATCATAACCGATACTAATAAAATTGGCTGCACATAAACCATATAATAATAAAATAAACCGAAGTCATCCTGCAAAATTATGGTGAGCTAAAATTTGGAAAAGAATGTCACCCAGTCGGAATAGAACCGATGATAATATATTCGTGCGTCCAACCCTAATTTATTAAAATGAAATAAATACTAATGGAAAGCTCCCTTTCTTCCCGACACCCCTCATTGTTTTTTTAAAATGTTTAAAATAATTTTTCTTTATCAGAAACCACCTTTAAAGCTATGGCTACACGTAGCCAACCCGCACCACACCGCATTTTCTAAGCATTTTTAAATTATTTATAGACCTAGTTCTATTACAAAATAAGTTAGTATTTTTATATTTACTTGCATAGGTTTTCACCTATTTACATAAAATTAAGTTAGCTATTAATTACTAAAAATAAAGTTTTAAGTTAGCTAATAATTAAGAAGAAGAATGTTTGTTGTTCATTAAGTTGTTGTATTTAATATTGTTTATCTTGTACGTAATGTTGGAAACAATGACTACAGCGTCACACGTGCAACGGCTGTGAAAGAAATGCCTAACACTGTTCCGCCCATCCCTACAGTGCTAGTGGTTAGCATTAAAACAAAGTTCGAAAGCTCCCGAACATTTTATTTCCGGTGGTAGGTGACTACAGGGTCCGCACCGCACCGCAAAAGTGCGGAGCAATGCTCTCTCGACGATTCATCCACGCCGGTGCGGACTCGTGTAGCCACTTGCATTTAAAAACATGGATGGCATTCCACCGTAAAAATGCGGTGCGGGGCGGCTCCGTGTAGCCGGTCCTTAATTGAACACTTGGAGATAGGCCGCTCTATCATCAATCCGCTCGCAGTTGTCAGCGCCGGAAGGGAAAGTGAGACTTTAGGATTGTCCCTCCTCTATCCTTGACCTAGATTACCTAGGAGGGATCCAGCACACCTGTTGTGGCGAAAACACGCACACAATGCCATCTTGTTTCCACCCTTTTCATTCGTTGTAGTTATTAACTTGAGAGATAAGACTACCTAGGGTTTCTCTACCTGGGACATTCCAAGGCCTGCAGTCGGTCTTCCTGACCACTCTGTCACTATATAAGACTAGGGTTTCTCTACCTGGGACATTCCAAGACCTGCAGTCGGTCTCCATGACCACTCTGTCAATATAAGACTAGGGTTTTCTCTACCTGGGACATTCCAAGAGCTGCAGTCGGTCTCCCTGATCACTCTGTCACTATAAGACTAGGGTTTCTCTACCTGTGACATTCCAAGACCTGCAGTCGGTCTCCCTGACCACTCTGTCACTATAAGACTTATAAGACTAGGGTTTCTCTATCTGGGACATTCCAAGACCTGCAGTCGGTCTCCCTGATCACTATGTCACTATAAGACTAGGGTTTCTCTACCTGGGACATTCCAAGAGCTGCAGTCGGTCTCCCTGACCACTCTGTCACTATATGACTAGAGTTTCTCTACCTGGGACATTCCAAGACCTGCAGTCGGTCTCCCTGACCACTCTGTCACTATAAGACTAGGGTTTCTCTACCTGGGACATTCCAAGAGCTGCAGTCGGTCTCCCTGATCACTCTGTCACTATAAGACTAGGGTTTCTCTACCTGGGACATTCCAAGACCTGCAGTCGGTCTCCCTGACCACTCTGTCACTATAAGACTAGGGTTTCTCTACCTGTGACATTCCAAGACCTGCAGTCGGTCTCTCTGACCACTCTGTCACGGCTGCTGCACCAGACAACGCTTTTCATGTAGCTTGTTCACTAAGACAAGGTTAATTGGTTCCCTTGCAACATTGTGGCATATGTCAGCGCATGCGCACTGGACCGGTTGAGGAAGGGGGATATAGGCCTCTCCACGTGCCACGTCAGTACTTGTTGCAGCAACACTCACAGCGCATCCTGGTTAGCGCGAGAGTGGCACTTATCTAGCACTTACTAGTCGATAACAAATCCCAGTACACATATCACGTGATATAACATATCTGGTCTACAGCAGACCCGACACTAGTCACACATTCAACCACCGAGCGCAGTAGTCGACACGTGAGTGTGAGAAATCTGTAAATGCTGTTATGGTAACTCTCTCTGCCCCACTGAGGTAACCAACTGATTGTAGCGGCGCAGACCAAACCAACAAAGATGTTAGTGTCCGACTATTTTGCAACACTTTGTTTCAGGGTTTGGTTGACCTTGGGGCTTTGTGCGACCACTTCCTTGATGCAGCCATTGATACAGTCTAGGACAAAACACTAACATGTCTTACTACCGTCAACATTGAAAACATGCTACCAGATTATTATTAGTAGTATTTTATATGTAGTGATGTGATAGCTGCAGGTCACATCAATTGACGTATGAATATATGAGAGAGTAACTATGAGATCATGTCCTCCTTCCAGTGGCGCACCAAAGTATCTCCCTCCCCTTCCATTTTTACTCTGTGGAGACAATACGGCCTTATGCCTAGAGATGAAAATTTTCCGGGAAATTTTCCACAGTAGCGGCTTGCGGTTAAATTGTGGAGGTGGCACCAAGAGCCTATTGTACTTCAAAATATAGTGTGTTAAGAGAAGAGGGGGAGGGGTAGATAGGAAGCACGATGGACAGGGGAGAGGGGAGGTAAATATCGCGACAACCTTAAAATTATTTTAATTAGCTTATTGATGATAAAAAATTGAAATATGACTTATGAACATAATGGGGCTTCAAAGGTTCGTATTCATTTGTTTCTTTACTACTTATTTTTAGCACCGCGTCTTACTACCCGCTCGTCTTATACGTCTATGTACTAATTACGCTAAAGAGTTAGGGATAAGTAAGGTTGAATTTACAGGAATTGCACCCGCATTTGTGTGGAGAGTGAGTGGAAACCCATTTAGGGAAAACCTCCCTCAGTGCACTCGATCTCCGTGTAAACGGCAGTCCAGTCTATTGCGATAGTAGCGCGTTGGACCGTGCGGCCACCGAATCAGGTGTTTTTTACTTCTACTACTACTATCACTACCACTAATTATTATTAATACTGTTATTATTATACATTTAATCAGTTGAAATTAGTTTACAGAAATAATAATGGAAAATTTTCCAAAACGGAAAAGTTCCGTCTCACACCTCTATGTACAAGAAACAAAGTTTGCCTGTGTGTTCATGTTGTAAACACTATCGACAGCAATCTTGGACTGGACAGCTGACCAAACTCTAAAACTGATACCAATACACTGTTGTGGGATATCACACAGGAAGAATACAAACATTGCGTCACAAAAGAAATATTTTAAATGTAATTGATGTAAAGACATAAATCGAGTTGGGCAACCACCTTGCCAAAAATTAACTAGTCTTTTTTTTTTGTTCAGGTGTTTGTGTGCCAAAATAAACAATTATGCTCCAAATTTAGGCATTCTAGAGAATGATTGAATACGTGATAGTATATCTGCTGCAGTAGCTCCGTGTTTTGTTTGTCACGGAAACCGAGTGTACTATCTCGTAGCTTCATAACAATCAGCGAGCCTTGGGTGGGGGGAGCACCCCAGTGACCCACTTCCCAGGCCCCTCTCCCTTCCCCTACTCTCACTTTCAACTACCTGACTCCCGACCGTCTATAATGCCTCGTACATTTGAGCGATGTTTCACCACTGAATTCAGTACAATACAAGACCAACTAAAGTAACATAAAAACTTGTGAACAGCTCGCTTGTAGCGCAGGTCCTAGTTGTCAGTAACGCATGCGCAGTAGAGATACAAGTTGTCTCACGTTAGTAAATTGAACAGGTCCTAGTTGTCAACAACGCATGCGCAGTAGAGATACGAGTTGTCTCACGTTAGTAAGTTGAACAGACATTTCATCGTCTTTCAACGGAAGAAAAACTAAATATCTTTACTTGTAAAACTAGGTTGAGAGAAATGGTTTTGATTAAATTTATTTTATAGATATATTTATTTTATAGATATATTTATTTATTGTTTAAAGAATATACTGGTCATTTCAAAATATACATTAACTTATAATTAACACAAACAATTTTGTGAGAATAACTATTCCTAAGAACTATTCCTTTAAACAAGTAGACCTATGAACACTAAGAGCGTGTGACAGCTGCTATCATTGTTTCTCTACTGAATCAAGTATGAGGGTCTGGGGCAAAAGTAGAGATATGAAACGGAAAATTCTCCGTTTTGGAAAATTTTAACTGATTAAATGGATAATAATATTAATGGTAATAATAATAATTAGGGGTAGTGATAGTAGTAGTAAAAAAACACCTGCTTCGGTGGCCGCACGGTCCAACGCACTACTCTTGCAATAGACTGGACTGCCGATGACAAGGAAATTGGGGTTCGATTTCGGTCAGGTGCACTGAGAGAGGTTTTTCCTAAATGGTTTTCCACTCTCACTCCACACAAATACGGGTGCAGTTCCTCTAAATTCAACTTTCCTAATTCCTAGCACATTAGCTTAATTAGTACATATGGCGTATAACCCGAACGGATAGTAAGACGCGGTGCTAAAAAAGTAGTTTTTAGGTTGGTTCGACATTTGTCTCCCCCCC